>JAXIVJ010004181.1:10000-85774 GCA_036785665.1 Chirona hameri | reverse complement strand
GCCACCATATCACTCTCACTATCACTCTCACTGCCACCATGCCACCATATCACTCTCACTATCACTCTCACTGCCACCATGCCACCATATCACTCACTATCACTCTCACTGCCACTATGCCACCATATCACTCTCACTATCACTCACTGCCACCATATCACTCTCACTATCACTATCACTCTCACTGCCACTATGCCACCATATCACTATCACTATCACTCTCACTGCCACTATGCCACCATATCACTCTCACTATCACTCTCACTGCCACCATATCACTCTCACTGTCACTATCACTCTCACTGCCACTATGCCACCATATCACTATCACTATCACTCTCACTGCCACCATGCCACCATATCACTCTCACTATCACTCTCACTGCCACCATGCCACCATATCACTCTCACTATCACTCTCACTGCCACCATGCCACCATATCATTCTCACTATCACTCTCACCGCCACCATGCCACCATATCACTCTCACTATCACTCTCACTGCCACCATGCCACCATATCATTCTCACTATCACTCTCACTGCCACCATGCCACCATATCACTCTCACTATCACTCTCACTGCCACCATGCCACCATATCACTCACTATCACTCTCACTGCCACTATGCCACCATATCACTCTCACTATCACTCTCACTGCCACCATATCACTCTCACTATCACTATCACTCTCACTGCCACTATGCCACCATATCACTATCACTATCACTCTCACTGCCACTATGCCACCATATCACTCTCACTATCACTCTCACTGCCACCATATCACTCTCACTATCACTATCACTCTCACTGCCACTATGCCACCATATCACTATCACTATCACTCTCACTGCCACCATGCCACCATATCACTCTCACTATCACTCTCACTGCCACCATGCCACCATATCACTCTCACTATCACTCTCACTGCCACCATGCCACCATATCATTCTCACTATCACTCTCACTGCCACCATGCCACCATATCACTCTCACTATCACTCTCACTGCCACCATGCCACCATATCACTCTCACTATCACTCTCGCTCCCACCATGCCACCATATCACTCTCACTATCACTCTCACTGCCACCATGCCACCATATCACTCACTATCACTCTCACTGCCACCATGCCACCATATCACTCTCACTATCACTCTCACTGCCACCATGCCACCATATCACTATCACTATCACTCTCACTGCCACCATGCCACCATATCACTCTCACTATCACTCTCACTGCCACCATGCCACCATATCACTCTCACTATCACTCTCACTGCCACCATGCCACCATATCACTCTCACTATCACTATCACTCTCACTGCCACTATGCCACCATATCACTCTCACTATCACTCTCACTGCCACCATGCCACCATATCACTCTCACTATCACTCTCACTGCCACCATGCCACCATATCACTATCACTATCACTCTCACTGCCACCATGCCACCATATCACTCTCACTATCACTCTCACTGCCACCATGCCACCATATCACTCTCACTATCACTCTCACTGCCACCATGCCACCATATCACTCTCACTATCACTATCACTCTCACTGCCACTATGCCACCATATCACTCTCACTATCACTCTCACTATCACTCTCACTGCCACCATGCCACCATATCACTCTCACTATCACTCTCACTGCCACTAGATGGGGCTCCTGGCCCATAGTGCGGCGTGGGGAGGATAATCAATTATGGCGGGCTAGATGGGGCTCCTGGCCCATAGTGCGGCGTGGGGAGGATAATCAATTATGGCGGGCTAGATGGGGCTCCTGGCCCATAGTGCGGCGTGGGGAGGATAATCAATTATGGCGGGCTAGATCGGGCTCCTGGCCCATAGTGCGGCGTGGGGAGGATAATCAATTATGGCGGGCTAGATGGGACTCCTGACCAGTCTTAGAATTTGGGCCAATTTCTGGACTTTTTGGATCCAAAGAATTTTGCTCTCTTCATATTTGTTCAGGAAATTTGCTCTCTTTTCGCCTGATCTTACCGACATTGTAGTTAAAATAGAATTCAAATTTCCTCACAAGGATTTAATATCTATTACAAATCAGGATTGTTCACTTTCGAAGTAAAATAATTAAAACAAAAATTAAAATCTTAACTTGCCTGACAATACAATTTTACTCTCCACCTATGGATTTTTACTCTCCGGGACCAGGTCATGAAATGAAAATCCAACACTGCTCCTGACCCATAGTGCGGTGTGGGGAGGATGCAGCAGTAAAACGGCATCTCTGACGGGGATCTCTGCGCTTCTCTGTTCCATGTCGCCTTCCTGCCGTCTCTGCCGACTGTCGCACCGCTGTCGACGTCATCCGCCGTCACTGACCGTCATTCTGACCGTCATCTGACCGTCATCTGACCGTCATCTGACCGTCATCCGCCGTCATCCGACCGCTACCTGCCCATCATCAGGGCGTGAGTATCTGTTGCCGGGGTGAAATGTCGAAAAATTGCTGAAAGTGACTTCAACATAGGAATCTAGGTCTAAAAACGAAACATATTTGAAGCATCGGAGCTGCGTTACTTCCAGTATGTTCTAAAAATGTTAACCGTGGCTTGTAATGTTAACAAATGTTTAATTTATTATATACCTAACATGCTTTGTCTTTATCGAACTCTGACCGAAGCCGTGCAGGACGGGCTATATGGGAGCATATACGGTCTGTTGGATACAGTTATTACAGAGTAGTCAAAGTTTCATGCAGGTTGACTTTGTATCATTTTGATGCAATAAGCGGCACGGAATGCGAAACTAGACCATCTCACTTGCCATCATGGCTTGTCAGCAAGGGTCTACGATATGCTAAGTGTAGTTAGTGTATAATAGAGTTAATAAAAACCACAGCCTCATACTATGTAATATATTAATACAAAAATGAGCCAAAGAGACGACAGTTTCAGGCATGGCCCATCTTCAGGCCTTTCAGGTCTCTGTAGTTAGTGTGTTTGATATCATACGTGTGTGATGTGTGGTGTGCGTCTATGGTTGATTTTCTTGTGTCAATGCTGTTGGCTGGCGTCTGGCTTTGTAGGTTTGATGGATATCCGGCGGATGTAAGTCAATTTTTGATGAAATGTCCAGCAGTATCATACACCTTCAGTGGGCGGATTGACCCTTCTAGCGCGACACGGCCCGAAAGCTGGCTTTGGCAGCCTGTAAGACAATGCAAATGAGTAGGTGGGTCCTTTTTGGTGTTCTGATTTCAAATATGTTATCTGCAGCGAGATACGAAAGCAAAATAGAGGTGCAATAACCCAAAATTAATGGTCACGACTCAAATCAAGCGTAAGCGTAAGCTAAATCCAACTGCTATATTCAATAATAATAGACTAGACTAATAATAGACTACATCCAATAAGACAGCAGACAGACAGACAGACAGACAGACAGACAGACAGACAGACAGACAGACAGACAGACAGACAGACAGACAGACAGACAGACAGACAGACAGACAGACAGACAGACAGACAGACAGACAGACAGACAGACAGACAGACAGACAGACAGACAGACAGACAGACAGACAGACAGACAGACAGACAGACAGACAGACAGACAGACAGACAGACAGACAGACAGACAGACAGACAGACAGACAGACAGACAGACAGACAGACAGACAGACAGACAGACAGACAGACAGACAGACAGACACAGACAGACACAGACAGACACAGACAGACACAGACATACACATACAGACACAGACAGACACCGACAGACACCGACAGACACCGACAGACACCGACAGACACCGACAGACACCGACAGACACCGACAGACACCGACAGACACCGACAGACACCGACAGACACCGACAGACACCGACAGACACCGACAGACACCGACAGACACCGACAGACACCGACAGACACCGACAGACACCGACAGACACCGACAGACACCGACAGACACCGACAGACACCGACAGACACCGACAGACACCGACAGACACCGACAGACACCGACAGACACCGACAGACACCGACAGACACCGACAGACACCGACAGACACCGACAGACACCGACAGACACCGACAGACAGACAGACAGACAGACAGACAGACAGACAGACAGACAGACAGACAGACAGACAGACAGACAGACACAGACAGACACAGACAGACACCGCCAGACACCGCCAGACACCGCCAGACACCGCCAGACACCGCCAGACACCGCCAGACACCGCCAGACACCGCCAGACACCGACAGACACCGACAGACACCGACAGACACCGACAGACACCGACAGACACCGACAGACACCGACAGACACCGACAGACACCGACAGACACCGACAGACACCGACAGACACCGACAGACACCGACAGACACCGACAGACACGGACAGACACGGACAGACACGGACAGACACGGACAGACACGGACAGACACGGACAGACACGGACAGACACGGACAGACACGGACAGACACGGACAGACACGGACAGACACGGACAGACACGTCTCTGTCTGTCTCTGTCTGTCTCTGTCTGTCTCTGTCTGTCTCTGTCTGTCTCTGTCTGTCTCTGTCTGTCTCTGTCTGTCTCTGTCTGTCTCTGTCTGTCTCTGTCTGTCTCTGTCTGTCTCTGTCTGTCTCTGTCTGTCTCTGTCTGTCTCTGTCTGTCTCTGTCTGTCTCTGTCTGTCTCTGTCTGTCTCTGTCTGTCTCTGTCTGTCTCTGTCTGTCTCTGTCTGTCTCTGTCTGTCTCTGTCTGTCTCTGTCTGTCTCTGTCTGTCTCTGTCTGTCTCTGTCTGTCTCTGTCTGTCTCTGTCTGTCTCTGTCTGTCTCTGTCTGTCTCTGTCTGTCTCTGTCTGTCTCTGTCTGTCTCTGTCTGTCTCTGTCTGTCTCTGTCTGTCTCTGTCTGTCTCTGTCTGTCTCTGTCTGTCTCTGTCTGTCTCTGTCTGTCTCTGTCTGTCTCTGTCTGTCTCTGTCTGTCTCTGTCTGTCTCTGTCTGTCTCTGTCTGTCTCTGTCTGTCTCTGTCTGTCTCTGTCTGTCTCTGTCTGTCTCTGTCTGTCTCTGTCTGTCTCTGTCTGTCTCTGTCTGTCTCTGTCTGTCTCTGTCTGTCTCTGTCTGTCTCTGTCTGTCTCTGTCTGTCTCTGTCTGTCTCTGTCTGTCTCTGTCTGTCTCTGTCTGTCTCTGTCTGTCTCTGTCTGTCTCTGTCTGTCTCTGTCTGTCTCTGTCTGTCTCTGTCTGTCTCTGTCTGTCTCTGTCTGTCTCTGTCTGTCTCTGTCTGTCTCTGTCTGTCTCTGTCTGTCTCTGTCTGTCTCTGTCTGTCTCTGTCTGTCTCTGTCTGTCTCTGTCTGTCTCTGTCTGTCTCTGTCTGTCTCTGTCTGTCTCTGTCTGTCTCTGTCTGTCTCTGTCTGTCTCTGTCTGTCTCTGTCTGTCTCTGTCTGTCTCTGTCTGTCTCTGTCTGTCTCTGTCTGTCTCTGTCTGTCTCTGTCTGTCTCTGTCTGTCTCTGTCTGTCTCTGTCTGTCTCTGTCTGTCTCTGTCTGTCTCTGTCTGTCTCTGTCTGTCTCTGTCTGTCTCTGTCTGTCTCTGTCTGTCTCTGTCTGTCTCTGTCTGTCTCTGTCTGTCTCTGTCTGTCTCTGTCTGTCTCTGTCTGTCTCTGTCTGTCTCTGTCTGTCTCTGTCTGTCTCTGTCTGTCTCTGTCTGTCTCTGTCTGTCTCTGTCTGTCTCTGTCTGTCTCTGTCTGTCTCTGTCTGTCTCTGTCTGTCTCTGTCTGTCTCTGTCTGTCTCTGTCTGTCTCTGTCTGTCTCTGTCTGTCTCTGTCTGTCTCTGTCTGTCTCTGTCTGTCTCTGTCTGTCTCTGTCTGTCTCTGTCTGTCTCTGTCTGTCTCTGTCTGTCTCTGTCTGTCTCTGTCTGTCTCTGTCTGTCTCTGTCTGTCTCTGTCTGTCTCTGTCTGTCTCTGTCTGTCTCTGTCTGTCTCTGTCTGTCTCTGTCTGTCTCTGTCTGTCTCTGTCTGTCTCTGTCTGTCTCTGTCTGTCTCTGTCTGTCTCTGTCTGTCTCTGTCTGTCTCTGTCTGTCTCTGTCTGTCTCTGTCTGTCTCTGTCTGTCTCTGTCTGTCTCTGTCTGTCTCTGTCTGTCTCTGTCTGTCTCTGTCTGTCTCTGTCTGTCTCTGTCTGTCTCTGTCTGTCTCTGTCTGTCTCTGTCTGTCTCTGTCTGTCTCTGTCTGTCTCTGTCTGTCTCTGTCTGTCTCTGTCTGTCTCTGTCTGTCTCTGTCTGTCTCTGTCTGTCTCTGTCTGTCTCTGTCTGTCTCTGTCTGTCTCTGTCTGTCTCTGTCTGTCTCTGTCTGTCTCTGTCTGTCTCTGTCTGTCTCTGTCTGTCTCTGTCTGTCTCTGTCTGTCTCTGTCTGTCTCTGACTGACTGACTGACTGACTGACTGACTGACTGACTGACTGACTGACTGACTGACTGACTGACTGACTGATTAATGTATAATGTATGTATATGTATGTAATGTATGTAATGTATGTATGTATGTATGTATGTATGTATGTATGTATGTATGTATGTATGTATGTATGTATGTATGTATGTATGTATGTATGTATGTATGTATGTATGTATGTATGTATGTATGTATGTATGTATGTATGTATGTATGTATGTATGTATGTATGTATGTATGTATGTATGTATGTATGTATGTATGTATGTATGTATGTATGTATGTATGTATGTATGTATGTATGTATGTATGTATGTATGTATGTATGTATGTATGTATGTATGTATGTATGTATGTATGTATGTACGTACCGTACGTACGTACGTACGTACGTACGTACGTACGTACGTACGTACGTACGTACGTACGTACGTACGTACGTACGTACGTACGTACGTACATACATACATACATACATACATACATACATACATACATACATACATACATACATACATACATACATACATACATACATACATACATACATACATACATACATACATACATACATACATACATACATACATACATACATACATACATACATACATACATACATACATACATACATACATACATACATACATACATACATACATACATACATACATACATACATACATACATACATACATACATACATACATACATACATACATACATACATACATACATACATACATACATACATACATACATACATACATACATACATACATACATACATACATACATACATACATACATACATACATACATACATACATACATACATACATACATACATACATACATACATACATACATACATACATACATACATACATACATACATACATACATACATACATACATACATACATACATACATACATACATACATACATACATACATACATACATACATACATACATACATACATACATACATACATACATACATACATACATACATACATACATACATACATACATACATACATACATACATACATACATACATACATACATACATACATACATACATACATACATACATACATACATACATACATACATACATACATACATACATACATACATACATACATACATACATACATACATACATACATACATACATACATACATACATACATACATACATACATACATACATACATACATACATACATACATACATACATACATACATACATACATACATACATACATACATACATACATACATACATACATACATACATACATACATACATACATACATACATACATACATACATACATACATACATACATACATACATACATACATACATACATACATACATACATACATACATACATACATACATACATACATACATACATACATACATACATACATACATACATACATACATACATACATACATACATACATACATACATACATACATACATACATACATACATACATACATACATACATACATACATACATACATACATACATACATACATACATACATACATACATACATACATACATACATACATACATACATACATACATACATACATACATACATACATACAGACAGACAGATAGATAGATAGATAGATAGATAGATAGATAGATAGATAGATAGATAGATAGATAGATAGATAGATAGATAGATAGATAGATAGATAGATAGATAGATAGATAGATATATATATATATATATATATATATATATATATATATATATATATATATATATATATACACATTTCCTCCTAAAATTTGGCACGTTTTCTTACTCCAAAGACACGCTGCCGAAATGTGCGGAGGGCGGGTCCGGCCGACGCGACCCGAAAGTCTACGTTTAAGTTAGGTTTTCGCCATGAAATAACACCCGCAATAAAAAACAAAACACAAAGCAATGTGGTATGGAGAGTTCCGAACACAGTGGTATAGGTTTAATAACATTTCCCGAAAATGTATTTTTGGACCCGTGTCGTGCTAGAACGGTCAATCCGCCCACAGTGCGGCGGCTGACTACAAAGCATCTGACGTCGCCAGGAACGGTCCCGGAGGGGGCTGGTCCTGGCTTTCTGATGAAACACTGGGCTTTCTGAGATGATACACGTGTCTGTTTTAGTTGGTCGGCTGATCAGTGGGAGTGTGTTGTGTCATGTCCGCCGCCACTGACCCTGATCTATCTCTGTTTCATGTCGCGGCGGACCTTCGACAGTATGTAAGTACCGCGCTGTAATCTGTGGTGGTTTTCCGGCACCAACCTCCCGAAATGTTTGTGCTGATGATGGGTATGTGCTGATGATGGGTATGTGGATGTTTGCATGTCGCTGCTGTCATTCTGTGTGCACCTTTTGTGTGGGATGTATAGTGTATAATTTTCAAGAGTGGAAGATAACGAGGCATATTTTTCTGCTATGACATGTTTCTTTAATGGTTTTAGGGGATGCTGATAATTATTTCGGTTTAGTAAAATTCTTGAAATTCCTTCCAGTAGTTGAATTTCAGTAATGCACAAGTCCGCTCCGACGAACTTCTTGAACACCGTTTTCTGACATTGTGGGCTACTGGTATTTCAACTTAGAGATATTTAATGATATATGGGGGCCATTTTCGTTCCCTCGCGAAGTTAACTCGAATATTTGAGTGGATTTTTTTTTTTCGGGAGGCAGAACCCTTCTTTAAGCATAGCTTGTTACGGGAACCCTGATGCCTGCCATCGGATCTCGAAATGCGAGCACATCTCCAGCATTTAGTGGCGGAAGTCTTATGACATAATCACCGCATATAGTCGTTAACTTACAGTTACCGCTCTGTCAGCTGTCACGTCTGTCAGGCAGCTGACAGTGACAGCAATGCCGACAGTCTGGTACCAAGACAGGTCTGTCACCTTTCATGTAGACAGCTCCGACACCATGACACCTGTCACGTCTGTCACGTCTGTCACACAGCTGACAACAATTCGGCACCAAGACACCTGTCACGTCTGTCACACAGCTGACAACAATTCGGCACCAAGACACCTGTCACGTCTGTCACACAGCTGACAACAATTCGGCACCAAGACACTTGTCACGTCTGTCACACAGCTGACAACAATTCGGCACCAAGACACCTGTCCAGGCACGTAGCCAGGATTTCGTCCAGGGGAGGGGGGGGGGGGGGGGCGGCGCGGCGGCGCCTCGAAAGGGCCTCTTCGCGAGCGTTGAAAGAGCCTTTTCCCAAGCGTTGAAAGGGCCAAGCAAAAAGGATGAAAGGGCACGTTACAAGTATGGGAAATGCAGTATGACAGATATGGCATGGCCCATACCAACTTTTAGGAGCTGGAGTTAGCAAACTGCCATATCAAGTTTGGAACCAGCGACACCAATTTGGAATCAGCTATATCAACTTGGAATATTTTTCAGATCAAGACCTGGACTCGTTAAACAAATTGCGCCGCGGAGAGGCGCGATTTTTTTAGTCTTATGCCCTGGATATGCTTTCTCATCAATGCGTCGCATTGCGCCCCCCCCCCCCCTGTCTACGTGCCTGCACCTGTCACGTCTGTCACGTCTGTCACGTCTGACGACAGTCCGACATGGTGACAGCT
Source organism: Chirona hameri (assembly GCA_036785665.1). Classification (NCBI taxonomy): domain Eukaryota; kingdom Metazoa; phylum Arthropoda; class Thecostraca; order Balanomorpha; family Balanidae; genus Chirona; species Chirona hameri. The sequence goes on along the minus strand of JAXIVJ010004181.1, from coordinate 75,670 downwards.
GTCAGCCTTTTGTTCTATCTGGAAGGCGAGGCGATGCGTGGTTGGGGCCCACCTGTATATGTGTGCGTCGCACTGAAAGCGCCCGGCGGTGTCGGGCGCAGAGATAGGCGGGCGACACGCAGCTGTTCCGGCCGTGTTCCCTGCGCGATAGTCACCAGCCTCAGAAGGCGACTGTCGCCGCCGCCACGCCGTTGTGTGTGGTGACGAGCCGTGCCTTCGATGGTGCCACGGTCACTGTTATTGTAGGGAGTCTCTGGGTGGGTTATTTTATTACCCAGGCCAGCATTATAATGCGATGTTTACGTGATTCATGGCTCTAGTTATTTTGCACACTGCACAGTGCACACCAGTTGCAGGCTGCAGCATGGCAGTTTGCTGTGTCCTGGTATGCTTCGCTGAGTATGAGGCGCCCCAATGAGTCAACATTCGACCTTACCCCCTCCACCCCGACACGGCCGTACGCACACACGCAGCCTGCTATTTCTGGGCGACGAGCCGCCCCGCCGGCGCCGGGCGTCATGTCCGACACCGCCGCCCCCGCCCCGCCGCCGGCCGGCGTGTGTCGGTGTCGACGAATCACAATTAGCGCTTCGTCTGCACGTCGGCGGCACACAGCGAGACGGCCGACACCTATCGCACGGCGTGTCTGAGACGCGCACAGACCGGCGTGCCGGCGGGGCACCGGCGCTGGAGACGGCGACGGCGACGGCTAGGCGGGAGAGAAGGAGGCTAGGCGGCGGCACCGGCGCTGGAGACGGCGACGGCGACGGCTAGGCGAGGGAGAAGGAGGCTAGGCGGCGGCACCGGCGCTGGAGACGGCGACGGCGACGGCGACGGCTAGGGCTAGGCGGGGGAGAAGGAGGCTAGGCGGCGGCACCGGCGCTGGAGACGGCCACGGCTAAGCGGGGGAGAAGGAGGCTAGGCGGCGGCACCGGCGCTGGAGACGGCGACGGCGACGGCGACGGCGACGGCGACGGCGATGGCGATGGCGATGGCGACGGCGACGGCGGGGGAGGAGGCTAGGCGGCGGCACCGGCGCTGGAGACGGCGACGGCGACGGCGACGGCGGGGAGAAGGAGGCTAGGCGGCGGCACCGGCGCTGGAGACGGCGACGGCGACGGCTAGGCGGGGAGAAGGAAGCTAGGCGGCGGCACCGGCGCTGGAGACGGCGACGGCGACGGCTAGGCGGGGGAGAAGGAAGCTAGGCGGCGGCTGAGGCGCTGGAGACGGCGACGGCGACGGCGACGGCAACGGCGACGGCGACGGCGACGGCGACGGCTAGGCGGGGGAGAAGGAGGCTAGGCGGCGGCTGAGGCGGGGGAGAAGGAGGCTAGGCGGCGGCTGAGGCGGGGCAGAAGGAGGCTAGGCGGCGGCTGAGGCGGGGCAGAAGGAGGCTAGGCGGCGGCTGAGGCGCGCACGACCGCCAAAGTCGCTTTGATCAACGTGGGAAGCTGTGCAGTGTGCACTGATTGCATTCATATTGTGGGTAGTTGGGTACCTATGCAGGCAGTTTTTTTTTGTGTAATCGTAATTAGTTTGTACTGTCATTAGTGGGATAAGGCAGCCTTCCGGAAGCGGTGAAGAATGTTTTTCCCGTGAGAGATCAAAGTCATACGTGGTGACCAAAGCTCTGTTGATTTGCTGCATCTGCGCTTATAACGTCGCCCAGCTTACTATCACCGCCGCTTCATGGCGTATTGGCGCTGGCTTTGACAGTGCCGCCGCCGCCTCGCCTGTCCCGTGCTGCTGCTGCAGCCCGGTATTTGCGCTGGTTTTGACAGTGCCGCCGCCGCCTCGCCTGTCCCGTGCTGCTGCAGCCCGGGTCCGTTTCGTGTCCTGGCGTGGTCCTGGCGTGGTCCTGGCGTGGTCCTGGCATGGTCCTGGCATGGTCCTAGCATGGTCCTAGCGTGGTCCTGGCATGGTCCTGGCATGGTCCTAGCATGGTCCTAGCGTGGTTCGGGCATGGCCCCAACGTGGTGCTAGCGTGGTCCTGCCTGTCCCATTGCTGCTGCGCCTGTCACCACGGTACTGCTGCCCGGGTCCCGGCGTAGTTCCGGCGTAGTCCCGGCGTAGTCCCGGCGTAGTCCCGGCGTAGTCGTGCGTCGCACCGGTTCGTCCGGTTCCTCCGGCAGCCGCGTCAGCGATTGTGCCGTCGTCGCTGGCTGGTGTCTTGCAGCGGTGGCGCGCTCTAACAGACGGCCGTGCAGTGCTAATGAGTGTCGGCTGCTGATGTGTCGGTGCGGCCCGCTGACGGATGAGAGCTGCCCGGCCTGCTGGAGCTGCCCAGCCGTGGCACGACCTACTCCTCCTCCGAGACGCCGAGCTGCGACGGCACGACCTACTCCTCCGAGACGCCGAGCTGCGACGGCACGACCTACTCCTCCGAGACGCCGAGCTGCGACGGCACGACCTACTCCTCCGAGACGCCGAGCTGCGACGGCACGACCCACTCCTCCGAGACGCCGAGCTGCGACGGAACGACCTACTCCTCCGAGACGCCGAGCTGCGAAGGCACGACCTACTCCTCCGAGACGCCGAGCTGCGACGGAACGACCTACTCCTCCTCCGAGACGCCGAGCTGCGTCGGTACGACCCACTCCTCCGAGACGCCGAGCTGCGTTCTGGTGCGGCGGGAAACTACTGCCGAGCTGACGCTGGAGTGCTGCTGCCGAGAGCTGGTTTCAAGTTACCCAGCCAGCTCTGACTGATTGTGCTGCTTTGTCGACTTTTTACCGCCGAGTTACCACCGCTGGCCTTCCTTTTGTATGCACTGTATGGATTTTCTAGATACGTTACTTTTCTCTAATGATATACAAACATATTTGGAACTGTTTTCGCCTTCCTTATCCCACTGCGTTCTTGACCGTACAATTAAGCCCTCTATGTATCATGTATGGTCTCCTATGTTCTTCTAACTCTTCCTTAGCTTTGTGTAGAAATTGCGCCTTTACATCACATTTGTCGTTAGTAGACCAGTAAGACGCCTTAATCGGCGAAGGACGAGCGAGCCCGTAGAAATCCGATAGTTTCTGAGTTACGGAGTTACGGTGTGCACGTGCGCACGTGCAGTGTGACACATAGTTTGACTTGCGCGACATTGCCACCAAATTTCAGCTTAATCGGTCCAGCCGTTTCTCAGCAGCAGGACAACGTTTTATGACGCCCCTGACGCGGCACGTGCCACGCGCGCCATGCTGACCCCTCACGTGAGACGAAACATGTCAATAACATAATTGATTGAATGAGGCTATCATATGGCGAAGGCCGCTTGTCAATCGGATGCAGGATTCCAGAGATATAAGCTTCTGAAAAGCGTTACGGTCGGGACGGGTGGGGTCGGCCGCGTTAGACAAATCCCGTATTCAGTGAGGACTCGCGAGCGCTGCTCGTAATAGCCGTTTTCACGAAGGATTTTGCGTTTGGGGCGTTTGGGGCGTTTGGGGTAAAGTGGGGGGGGGGGGGGGAGAGTTTTAAGAGCTATGGCCACGTGACACGGTGTTTGGTCAAACACTCCAAAACTCCAAAACTCCAAAACTCCGAAATTCCAAAATGTCAAAATTCCGAATAGTTTTCCAATGGTGCAACCAACCTTCGGATACAACCAACCTTCGGTTATTCGGATATTCGGATACAACCAATCTTAGGTTATTCGGATATGCGCGAGGGCAATGCTATGGGGCATTGCCGGTCCGAAAGTTGGTTGTACATTTTTATGGGTTTTGGTTTTTAACTTTTTTATTTTGGAATTTTGAAGTTTGGGAGTTTTGGAGTTTTGGAGTTTGAGTTTTGTAGTTTTTGGAGTTTATAGAGTTTATGGAGTTTGGTAGTTTTTGGAGTTTTTGGAGTTTTTGGAGTTTTGGAGCTTTGGAGTTTTGGAGTTTTGGAGTTTTGGAGTTTTGGACCAAACACCGTGTCACGTGGCAATAGCTCTTAACACCGCCCCCCCCCCCCCCCCCCCACCCACCACCCACATTTACCCCAAACGCCCCAAACGCCACAATCGCCCCAATCGCCCCAAACGCAAAATCCTTCGTGAAAACGGCTATTATGTAACTTCAATGTATGGGTGCCTTGTAACCTGGGTAGCTGCGGTGCCCTAAAACCCCGATCGACCACCACACGTAGCACCTTAGATATCTTAAAGCTGATTCCTCATTCTAGTCTTGTCATTTTCAATTTGAATCCCACTACCTGTGATTAATTTTTAGATGGTAGCCTGATTATTATTTTTTGTTTTGGTTTCGAGTCCTGTTCTTCTCTCAATTTCCAATGTTCGTGTTGTTTATGTTCGAATAGTATGAAGTGCATACTATACGTCCATACTATGGACGTATTTGAATCGTTTCGAATTCTACGAATCTGAGTTTGCAGCTCTAGTTGACATGTTATAACAGGAGCGAATGGACGTGATATATTTTGCAAAAAGCTGTTGTCAAGTGGAAAATGTTCGGGACACCAGCCCCGACATCGCACGGCTTGTAAAGGAAATCGCCGTGTTTCAAGACTAAAAAGAAGGTTGTCGAAGTTGTACAGCAATTGAATGCTGTCATGTTGCGGAAACATTTTATCATCGCAAGGAATGGTGCGGTCTGCGGTTGGTGGCATTTTTTGCTCGATATTTCCGTTCCGTTTAATTTTCCTCGGCCGAAATCCAAACGCAGATTTGGTGCGCCCGCTGGTACCGACAAAAATTCAAATCGGCTTGCTGGAAAAGTATGCAATATGTGGACGCAAATCTGCAGTTGACAATTGTTATCTTCCTTAAATAGGTGGTTCCCTTATCAATCTTTCGGCGTCGACGAAGCAGACGGAGTAGAAACATGACAGGTTGTTTCACGGTTGGCCGGCGCCGCACAATCACACCGGACCGCGGCCGTGCGTCCCGGGCTGGGAACCGGCACTGAGTTATGACTCGAGCCTACCGAGTCATGACTCGAGCCGGGACCGAGTCATGACTCGAGCCGGGACCGAGTCATGACTCGAGTCGCCTGAGATGGGAGCCGGGACCGAGTCCTGGCTCACGCCGTCTACACATTACACGTTACACGTTACACACTGCGCGCTCGAACTCGGCGATGAGTGCTCAAACTCGGTGATGAGTGCTCGAACTCGGTGATGAGTGCTCGAACTCGGTGATGAGTGCACAGTCGGGTGCATGACACAGCCGTATGTTATTTGCCGCCGCTGCTGCACCATTGGTCGCCGCGATCTGGCTATAATCTCTGGTCTATCTCTGGTCGCCGATCTGGCGATGTTATACTATGACCACCCGATCTGGCTATAATGTTCGTCTTCTGCAGCGCCTGAATGCTCACCTGAATGTGCTTTTCTTATGTTACACTGAAGCTGGTGTTCGGAACGGGGTTGTGCTCGACTCATATTTTTTTTAGACTGACTCGACTCTGACTCATTTACGAAGGGACTCTGACTCAACTCTGACTCAAGCGGGGAAATTATTCTTGTTTTAGTCGACTCAGCTTTAACTCATTTGCTTTTACCCCTGACTCAACTCTGACTCAAGCGAGGGATTTTTTTTTTAGTCGACTCAACTTTGACTCATTTGCTTTTACCCCTGACTCAGCTGTGATTAAAGCGGGATTTTGTTTTTGTTTAGTCGACTCAACTTTGACTCATTTGCTTTTACCCCTGACTCAACTCTGACTAAAGCGGGATTTTGTTTTTGTTTAGTCGACTCAACTTTGACTCATGTGAAAATTGCTTGATTCGACTCATTATTTACCTCAAGTTCAACTAACTTAACGACTTTGATTCAAATGTATTTGACTTGCAAAAACTCATTAGAATATTATATCATATATGTAAACATTTTTATTTTTATTTACTCTGGATCAAGGCACATGAATGAATATTGCATTATCATAAATATCTACTGCATTGTAAGCTATATTAAAATATATATTTTCCTAATAACAATAATAATAATAATAATAATAATAATAATAATAATAATAATTATTATTATTATTATTTCGCAACAGCACAGGTACATATCTTTACTTTACCACTATTGTTAATTGCTATGGCTTTTAATGGTCTTATATGATAGGATGCAAATATGAAATAAGTGAGGCTTATTTGAAGTTGGTTCTTGAGCTGGACTGAAAAGTAAAACAGGTGTTAATTAAAATTGAGTTGCCAAACCAATCAACAAGCTCAATAGTCAATACTGATAGCAGTCTAGCAGGTTGTAAAACACTAACCGGTGTGGTGTATTCATAAATACTAAATAGGTACTTACGGTTATAAGTTAAAGTAATAATGCCTGACCTTTTGTTACTTACACAATTTTGCTCAGTCAGATAGACACTAGACTGCAGAGTGCAGTAGGAACACTGTATTTAGAACACATCAGTCAATACACTATGATGCGATATTGATATCTTTCTCGTTAGCATAATTCAATTAAACCACACCATCCACCAGCGTTTCACAAGGGTGTGCCACACAGACATGTAACTCCCCTATAGTTATGTTAGTGAAAATAGGACGACAAATTGCAAGGTCTATAACTAAATCGAACATTCGAGCTTCTCTTCTCTTCTTTTTCGAGCTAATTGGAGCCTCGGTTTAAGCAACACGATATATAGTAGCTAGTAGTGGCAGCTGGGTGCCTTTTTATTCATAAACTCTGCTTCCCTAGTCGCTATCAGCCGTTCGCTCGAAAATCACGGTGCTGCCATCTATTGGCATTATTTGACCCTGTACTGTCCCTATGGGCGATGATTCGGCGCTCTTGCGGGAGGGTTAAAGGTACACCCAGACAGCTGAAACTTGGCATGCTGCCTATTGGGCCGCCCATCAATGGGAAAATACCAGTGGAGAAGGTCCAGCTGAAAGTCGGTTATTTTTTTAACAGGTCTAACAAACCATATCCGATGCGCTGATCACGAATCCAATGTTTTTGGTCTTGGATTTTCGTATCTTACGAAATACGGACGGTCATACATACATACGAAAGTCCGCCGGGTATCTCGATTTCGCTACAAATTTATGTACAGAGTACAGACCATACTTAGGACACTGATCACGAAATCTTCCGTTTGATATTCCGGCCTGATTTTATTTCGCAGACAGTGTAATGCTTTCTACATTTATTTTCGTATCACAGTGCAGGAAACAGTTAACAGTTCCATACACCACATTGTGCCCGCCCTTGACTAGCCAGATGCAACAACCTGATCAACTATTATCAAACCGAAATGTGCTTCCTTGACGAATAATGCGACAAAATGCATCGTATGGTTACCAAAACCACACGACAGTGTCCCTATTCAGCCTTTACCGAGCAAAATAAAAAAGTACCGTACAACACAGCCATCCAAATGATTTAAATGAGAACGATCTGCTTCAGGCAAAAACGCAGATGAAGGGAAGGGAAGTAGGCCGGCCGGAAACGGGCGGCCACCTTGCTGCGCTCGGTCAGCTGGCCAGCCCTGCCTGCCTCCACCGAGGGACGCTTGGCCGCTGAGCTCGGCTCCGACTCGGACTGGAGCAGACTTCACCGTCTGTGGATAGAGGGGTGGCCAGCTCATGGGGGGAGCTCAGGTCATGGCACGACCACACCAACATACAGTACAACAACCAGCGTACAACAACCAGGGTAAAACACAGCAGCAGGTCACAGGGGGTCAGACACAGCGGCAGGTCACACGGGTCAGACACAGCAACAGGTCACACGGGTCAGACACAGCAGCAGGTCACATGGGTCAGACACAGCAACAGGTCACATGGGTCAGACACAGCAGCAGGTCACACGGGCCAGACAGCAACAGGTCACACGGGTCAGACACAGCAGCAGGTCACACGGGTCAGACACAGCAGTAGGTCACACGGGTCAGACACAGCGGCAGGTTACACGGGTCAGACACAGTGGCAGGTCACATGGGTCAGACACAGCAACAGGTCACACGGGTCAGCTGAATCAGCGGGATGTCACACGGGGTAAGACACAGGGTAACACACTTTATGTCAGTGAACCATGTTATGTACATTATAACGTCACAGCATCATATGGTAACATCAGAAAAACAGAGGCATTGTGCACCAGGGCAGCATTTCCATATTTCTTCTGACAAAGCCGTTATTATTATAAATAGGTTAGGTTAGCTGCATTAATATATCGGACAACTTATTTACGCTGTAGGGTTAGGTTTTGTCTACAAGATGGTATGTGGGTCTGGGGGGAAACAGCCCCCCCCCCTCCACCCCCATAGGGCTGCAGCGCAGTGAGCGGTGTGTTCTAAACGTTGGTCCCTGCAACCGTAATTGCTGTAAAGTTTAGGCCAGGTTTGATTATGTTATTATAATTATTTCCTGACACACCCTGGTTAGGTTTAACGGCTTCGTCAGAAGAAATATGGAAATTTTGTTGTGGTGCACAATGTAGCTGCTTTTCTGATGTTACCATATGCTGCCATACTGTGAATTACACGGCGCACTGACAGGTACCTTAGTCGAAGATTACCTACCTGTATCATTTTTGGTCAGATAATCTTACATTTCCATAATGTATAATTGTGCTCACTGAACAATGCACATCATCACTAGCAAACATATTGATAGAACACCATTAGCGGATACAGTTGCAGTGGAAGACCAGTGGGCATAGTCCCTGCCAAATGTTAAAAAATGCAGAAAATTGGCATATTTCAGCATTTTATATAATATATACAATATAAGCAACTTTTATTTGGTGAAATATGTTTTGAAATCCTACTCAGGGCAACAGAAAAGTACAATTTCCTCCTTTCAATTTTGTAATGTGTCAAAACCTTCTTTTCAATATTAAAATAATGACATGTGGCACATTTTCCCACTCCAATTTTTGCAAAGGTATCCGTCATAGGCGTCTGATTACCCAAATAATTTATCCTAATGCTAAATAAATTGCCTTTTGTCTGGCTTATGCTCTTGTGATATTTGAAACGACACTCACAGCATAATTAGTGAATACGTTGATAGGAAAATAGGAACCTGTTGGGCCGTTGGCTGTTGGTAAATGAAATAGCATGACGACTCATCTTTGCACCGCAGTAGAAATATTTGATTCTTATACGTATTATATGAATATTATACGAATTATACGTGGAAAATAACTCATAAAACATGTGTTGCATGACTTTCGTACATATTTTGCGCGTAGTGACCCTTTTGTGACCTGACCCTGACCTTGACCTTGGCCAACAATCTCACTTTAGCTCATGGGGATGTGTATCATCTTTGGCAGCACTTTGGGTGATCATGATCGTAATCGAAGGCTTTGGATGGAAAGTATGGCCCATAAACTAAAATACGTCGATTTTGACCTTTGACCTGACCGTGACCTGACATTTGACCTGACATTTACATTTTTAGTATGCTTTAGATTCAACGCATTTAGTGCTTTCGATTGCCGCCTTGCGCGTCTCGCTGCGACCATTGGTTGGAAAGATAACCAGGGGCGGGGGCGTTTAACGTCCCCCCTAAGTCAATGGCGTTCTGCTGAGACCCCAGTCAATGCCGGGTTAAGTGTCTGGCAGAGGCTCTCCTTGGCGGTAATTGCTGGCCCCAGGTGGGGACCAGGTCAGGACTATCTCCCCAAGCCATCTCCCCCAGGCTCCTCCGGATCCACAGTGATCATTTATGCGCGGAAAGTTGGTCTGCCTCTTGCTGCTTTCAAACCATTTGCACTGTAAACAGCTGTTTGTTACAGTTCGGTGCATATGTATACAGTTATTATTATCATATGTACTATTGAGCGCTGACTGCCACCGGTCATCGTGATTTACTATCCGAGGCTAATGTATATGAAAAACTACCTTCATTTCATTATTTTTCATCATACCGAGATGTGCAACCAGGAAAAGGGGTTACCTGAGGCTTGGCTCCACTCACGGTCTGGTTCCAATATTAAAATTTTGTTTTCCACGACCTAAAATTAAAATTTGCACGCGGCTTCGCGCGTCACATCGTTGGCCATCATCCTAACGAAGCCATCGTCATCGTATTTAGTTCGTCGTAACGCTGAATTGAATTAATAACATTTTTAGCTTCTTATATCCTCTACATGGCCCACCGCCTAAATTTCTGGGTTGTATTAGGCAAGCCTGTAAAAAAATCGCGTCGCATTGCGGCGCTAAATACCAAGTACCTACTATAGCATGGAAATCCACATAAAAATGCTGCAAAGGCTTAAATATACGCAAAACAATGGGGTACATTTTTTCGTCATTGCAGCCGACCCCACCACTCAAGCGTTTTCGGCGACGCCCCTGCCTGAGGCTTGGCTCCATTCACGGTCTGGTTCCAATATTAAAATTTCGTTTTCCACGGCCTAAAATATAAAAATTCACGACGCTTCGCGGCAACACACGGTGGCCATCATCATAACGAAGCCATCGTCATCGTATTCAGTTCCTCGTAACGCTAAATTGCATTAATAGCATTTTTAGCTTCTTATCCTCTACATGGCCCACCGTCTATATTTCTGAGTTTTATCAGGAAAACTCGTAGAACAATTCGCGCTGCTTGGCGGCGCTAAATAACAAGTACCTACTATAACATGAAAATCCACATAAAACAAAATGCTGCAAATACTTAAATACACGTACAAAGTGGGGGTACATTTTGTTCTTCATTTCATCCGGACCCCCCCCCCCCCCCACACACACACACTCAAAAATGTTCGGCGGCGACACTGTATAGCATACATTGCTTTCTAGCATGCGGTTGGAGAACGGATATAGGCCGGAGTCGGAGTCAGAGTCAGAGTCAGAGTCAGTCAGTCAGTCAGTCAGTCAGAGTCAGTCAGAGTCAAGAGTCAGAGTCAGAGTCAGTCAGAGTCAGAGTCAGAGTCAGAGTCAGAGTCAGAGTCAGAGTCAGAGTCAGAGTCAGAGTCAGAGTCGGAGTCGGAGTCGGAGTCGGAGTCTGAGTCGATTCTTTTTTTCGGGCCGGAGTCAGAGTCGAAGTTATTAAAATTCTGTCGACTCCGCAGCCCTGGTTGTCGATCATGCGGCTCGTATTTTTCTGTTCTGATATTCCCGTGCCATGTGCGGCTTGCAAATAACCATTTGGAGAATATGACGATAAGTTTGTTTATATAAATCATTACATTTTAACTTACGTATTATAGATAGCCATTACATGGCTATCAGTATATCAAATCAGGCAATATCTGCGCAAGTGATGTGAAGCTGCACAGATGTCAGCGTAAGAACAAATCTGCTCGCCGCGAGCTGGCCAGGTCTGTGGACAGGTTTGCCAGCTGACACCGGCAGAGTGTACCAGGTGGACCCTCAGCGGCTGGAAAAGTGTCCGAGATCATGACAGGAAAGGTTTCAAGCTGCTGAGGGTTTGCCACATAATATATATCTACACTCTGCAGGCAATCAATAATCCTAATAATGGTGTCTAGATGACAAGAACGAAAGTAATTCGGCGAACACTTTTGGTTTTACTGAACCGTACTTATTTCTGAAATAAATAAATAATCCATTTTGCGGTGACCGATGGCTTGTAATTCAGCTTACGCTCTCTTTATTGATAAAACAGCGTTCGTCCGGCGCGCGTGATTTATAATGGGAGACTCTCAACACAGTTTTAATCCCAGGCTTATGACAACGTTTTTGTGAGGCGATGCGTGGTTAGGTCGGAACAGTGTTAACGTCAGATTATCCCCATCTGTCGCTAAGAATGCTAAAAATCGCCAGATTTTCTCAGCCGTGGACGAGCCTAATGCCGGCGATCTCTGGGAAACACCGGGCGTCATCAGTTTGGAGGAAACGCTGTGCGATCTTGCCCGGTGACGGTATGTCATCCTGAGAGAGCTTTAGATGGCGGTGTCCCCAGCCAAGGCAGACTGTACAGAGGGTGCTGGGAGACAGAGATATATAGATTTTGTTTGTTAAATGTGTAATGTCTAGTCTCGTGCGGGCGTGCTAGCCTATGATTGTACTGGAGCATGCACTGATATCAAACATGTCTTGTTATGCGAGACATGGTGTAACATGCTCAATTTTAAAACAAGTATCACTAGATGCTTCACCATCGGTTGCAGCTACCACGAGTAATGCTAACGGTTTGAAAGGGTTTAGGGTAATGAGTTAATCTCAATCGTCCTGTTTCCGTGTACTTTTTATTCATGAACGCTGTGTAACTGATAGGTATACAAGGGTATAGCAGGGCTACCTAGGCACCACAGTACACACCCCAATTGTCTGATGCCGCTGGCTGGTGCTCCGACATGGTCAATTAGTAGCTGGCGGGCGCGGTGCGGTATTACCTCGGGGGACTCATTTATTACCTTAGGCACACGATCCATCATCTCGAGTATGCGCCACAAACCGTACTGTGTAACCGCAGTGTACTGATTGGCTCCATTAACCCAGTGTCAGTGGGCGACAGCTCGGCCAGCTCCATGCCGGCTTTAGATGCGCCACATCTGAATCCGCGACACGTGCAGTGCCGTTTCTATTCCGGCTGAAATGGCACCTCCGCCATGCAGTTGCGTCATGTGGTTAGAGCCAGCTGCATTAACTGATATTGGTATTTGGATGTTACCTGCCTTGCCGATTAATTATTCAGCCATTGCCCAGATGTTGCACGTTGCATGCCTGGTATTTGCGTTACCTCTCTGTGAGTCGTACAGACGAACGGCTTTTCAGTCGTTCCTAGCCCTCCCTCCCCAGACTGTGGGCGGTCGCAGTAAAGCAATCAACCCTTCATTCCGACTGCCCATTTCTGTGAATGAGGACTGCTAATGTGCATTTAGCAGTTCTGCCGATGGGCGATTCCGACGTATCACTCTAATTGGCGTTCCGGCGGCTGGCGGCGGCGCTCCCCTGTCTCGGAATGCCCATCAGGCGAGCAACCTGGATAGCAGCTCTCAGACGCACCGCGCCGGCCGGGCGGACGTCTGTTCCAGATTCTATAGGAGCCGGGCCGGGCCTCGCCAAATGATATGCGTAATCGTTCAGCAGTCCTACCCCGCAGCTGCGCATTGCATTGTTTGACTACCGAGCGGGCGTAATTATACAGTCGCCCATTGCTGGCCTCTAACGGCTTCATCCGCCAGCGGAAACGACACTCGCATGTCGATAATTGTTGCACATTCGCATACGGGGCGGTCAAATGAAGCGGACTGGGCATGTTCGGTGGGGATTTTTCTCATTGCCGGCCGATTGAGTCCGTATGAGCCATGCGGTGTGGTAATGAGACGGCGGGGACCATCCGGGGTTCTATTAGGCGGTCTGCTGCTGCTGCTGCTGGTGTGGTGGGCTGGCTAACCGCCCCGGGCCGGACCCCGGGACCGCCGGACGGCCAGCCGGGCCTCCCGCCTGCCTTGGCCGGGTAGGGTGCAAGAAGAGCAAAGGATGCAACTGTGACAACTGTGAGTGCTGAAACAAACGTACAGTTTGCATCGCTTTTTCCTTCGCAGTGGTCGAGCAGACTTCGAAACCAATCAGTGCTGATTCGTTGAGTACGAAATAGAAAGCAGAAGTCCTCTTCTTGTGGCGCCCGGTTGTTGGGTACGTGGTCGGATCTGGACCCACCCTGCCTGGGTATCCCGTTTGTATAAGCGGTAAAATACAGTATCGCCATGCCTGGGTATCCCGTTGGTGTACAACTGTGCACGGTCCGGTCTGGGCCCACCTTGTCTGGGTGTCCGAGTAGTGACGTCTATACGCACACGGTGTCACCACGTACACCCCTCTCGTCAGCAATCGCTGCAGTGATCCCACCCGTACCACCAACACCTACAGGCAGCCGGGCGGCTCTCTGGGCAACGCCCGCGTGTCGCGTGTCGAACCAGCCTGTCCCCGATCGGATCGAACAACCTACCGATTAATTGGCCGAGACAGTATTCCGGTTCTGGTGGAGGCGGCTATGCCGACGTTGGCTGCTCGTTATTGGCTCATCTGGCAGGAACATTGGTTCCGTCCGGGGTAAAAGGGCGTTGGTGGTGGATGTAATGATGTTAATGGTTTCGTCGTATTTGCAATCTTGTTGGGAACACGTTAATTATCAGTTAAGTCTGTACAGCAGTGTCTGGAGACGTCGTAGAACAACTGATTATCTGGGATCACTTCCTCCAAATTGCCAACGATACAGCTGAATATGAACACAATTTATGTCCAGGAAATGTAATTTCTTTGCCAGCTTTTGAACATTATGAGGCTTTCGAGGAAACAATGTTAGCTTTTCGCCAACGTTTGCCACGAGTGTGATGTATTGTCCTATCCTATACTGGTTTTGTATTTCTGTGTACCGTTCAATCTCGCCAATATCTTCCGTACACTACGCCGAAAACGCTGAGTGATGGCACAGTGTTGAGCGCGCCTGCAAGGCGCAGGTTTCCCTGCCACGTTGGTAGGCGCATCTCTCGGCCTTTGGCTAAGATCCTGTGCTGTGACTGCTGCCCTGTTTCCGTGTCCTGTTTCCGTGTTCCTGGTCCCCAATTCAGTGTATGAAGCATGAACATGAAATAGGCACACAATTGCCCACTGCAGTGAACGCGCCCTCGAACACAAACCACTGTCATCATCCGTGTGTTGCGTGTATGTCATGTGAGTGATGTATGAGTGACGTGGTTGTGTCATACCAATGTGACATTCATGTGAGTGATGTATGAGTGATGTGGTTGTGTCATACCAATGTGACATTCATGTGAGTGATGTATGAGTGATGTGGTTGTGTCATACCAATGTGACATTAATGTGAATGATGTATGAGTGATGTGGTTGTGTCATACCAATGTGACATTCATGTGAGTGATGTATGAGTGATGTGGTTGTGTCATACCAATGTGACATTCATGTGAGTGATGTATGAGTGATGTGGTTGTTCATACCAATGTGACATTCATGTGAGTGATGTATGAGTGATGGGGTTGTGTCATACCAATGTGACATTCATGTGAGTGATGTATGAGTGATGTGGTTGTGTCATACCAATGTGACATTCATGTGAGTGATGTATGAGTGATGTGGTTGTGTCATACCAATGTGACATTCATGTGAGTGATGTATGAGTGATGTGGTTGTGTCATACCAATGTGACATTAATGTGAGTGATGTATGAGTGATGTGGTTGTATCATACCAATGTGACATTAATGTGAGTGATGTATGAGTGATGTGGTTGTGTCATACCAATGTGACATTAATGTGAGTGATGTATGAGTGATGTGGTTGTGTCATACCAATGTGACATTCATGTGAGTGATGTATGAGTGATGTGGTTGTGTCATACCAATGTGACATTAATGTGAGTGATGTATGAGTGATGTGGTTGTGTCATACCAATGTGACATTCATGTGAGTGATGTATGAGTGATGTGGTTGTGTCATACCAATGTGACATTCATGTGAGTGATGTACGAGTGATGTGGTTGTGTCATACCAATGTGACATTCATGTGAGTGATGTATGAGTGATGTGGTTGTGTCATACCAATGTGACATTCATGTGAGTGATGTATGAGTGATGTGGTTGTGTCATACCAATGTGACATTAATGTGAGTGATGTATGAGTGATGTGGTTGTGTCATACCAATGTGACATTAATGTGAGTGATGTATGAGTGATGTGGTTGTGTCATACCAATGTGACATTCATGTGAGTGATGTATGAGTGATGTGGTTGTGTCATACCAATGTGACATTAATGTGAGTGATGTATGAGTGATGTGGTTGTGTCATACCAATGTGACATTCATGTGAGTGATGTATGAGTGATGTGGTTGTGTCATACCAATGTGACATTCATGTGAGTGATGTACGAGTGATGTGGTTGTGTCATACCAATGTGACATTTATGTGAGTGATGTATGAGTGATGTGGTTGTGTCATACCAATGTGACATTCATGTGAGTGATGTATGAGTGATGTGGTTGTGTCATACCAATGTGACATTCATGTGAGTGATGTACGAGTGATGTGGTTGTGTCATACCAATGTGACATTCATGTGAGTGATGTATGAGTGATGTGGTTGTGTCATACCAATGTGACATTCATGTGAGTGATGTATGAGTGATGTGGTTGTGTCATACCAATGTGACATTCATGTGAGTGATGTACGAGTGATGTGGTTGTGTCATACCAATGTGACATTCATGTGAGTGATGTATGAGTGATGTGGTTGTGTCATACCAATGTGACATTCATGTGAGTGATGTATGAGTGATGTGGTTGTGTCATACCAATGTGACATTCATGTGAGTGATGTATGAGTGATGTGGTTGTGTCATACCAATGTGACATTCATGTGAGTGATGTATGAGTGATGTGGTTGTGTCATACCAATGTGACATTCATGTGAGTGATGTATGAGTGATGTGGTTGTGTCATACCAATGTGACATTCATGTGAGTGATGTACGAGTGATGTGGTTGTGTCATACCAATGTGACATTAATGTGAGTGATGTATGAGTGATGTGGTTGTGTCATACCAATGTGACATTAATGTGAGTGATGTATGAGTGATGTGGTTGTGTCATACCAATGTGACATTCATGTGAGTGATGTACGAGTGATGTGGTTGTGTCATACCAATGTGACATTCATGTGAGTGATGTATGAGTGACGTGGTTGTGTCATACCAATGTGACATTCATGTGAGTGATGTATGAGTGATGTGGTTGTGTCATACCAATGTGACATTCATGTGAGTGATGTATGAGTGATGTGGTTGTGTCATACCAATGTGACATTCATGTGAGTGATGTATGAGTGATGTGGTTGTGTCATACCAATATGACATTCATGTGAGTGATGTATGAGTGATGTGGTTGTGTCATACCAATGTGACATTCATGTGAGTGATGTGTGAGTGATGTGGTTGTGTCATACCAATGTGACATTCATGTGAGTGATGTACGAGTGATGTGGTTGTGTCATACCAATGTGACATTAATGTGAGTGATGTATGAGTGATGTGGTTGTGTCATACCAATGTGACATTCATGTGAGTGATGTATGAGTGATATGGTTGTGCCATACCAATGTGACATTCATGTGAGTGATGTATGAGTGATGTGGTTGTGTCATACCAATGTGACATTCATGTGAGTGATGTATGAGTGATGTGGTTGTGTCATACCAATGTGACATTAATGTGAGTGATGTATGAGTGATGTGGTTGTGTCATACCAATGTGACATTCATGTGAGTGATGTACGAGTGATGTGGTTGTGTCATACCAATGTGACATTCATGTGAGTGATGTATGAGTGATGTGGTTGTGTCATACCAATGTGACATGCCCATACAACAGCCAAACATTGCGATAGTATGACGCTTCGTGTAGCAGCATCATGTCATATTGGTAATATTGCAAGCAAACTGAGGTGTTGGAGATTGCTGTCTATTAATAAGCCTGTGTCATATTTGCTAATGATTTTCCCGTGTAACCCGTCCAAAGCTGCTTATTAAAACTCAATCGGACAATCATAAACCGGCTACTTGGCACTCATTTGTATTGCTTGTCTCCCTCATTACAAATCTTGTCAGAGTTGTTTTAGAAGCCGAATGGGCGGTGAAATAGCACCAATGACATACCTGCTAATTTCTCTCTCAGATGATCGATGGAAACGGAATAGGTCGTGGAAGTCGGACCTCCTGCTGATATCTTGATCCATTGTTTCAGTCACGCTCGACGTCTGTCTAGCATGCTATTATATGCCTTGCATATGCTATGCCTTGCCTTGCTATGCCATATGCTATGCCTTGGCATGCTATTATAGTGATACCCTTGTTGTTTTTTTCCTATATTGACCATCAGGTGAATGCAAACCCTCGTCCGTACTAATGAATGTTTCTGCAAATTACTATGGATTAGTGGTCCCAGTTCTATTGGAATATTTATTAAATAGGGGATTGGCAGCAATGTTGAAGACCAGCTGACAACTAGCATTATCTTAAATGGTCATCATCTTTAATCTCCGTAAATGATGTCGCTTTAAATAGCATGCCATGTTACTCTGCTGTATCTTACTATACGATTGCTGTATAATGTCTACTGGTGGCGCGTCCATTGCTAGTGATAAGTGAAACAAATATAGAACAAAAGCACAATTCGCTGAAGAAGACACCACAATGCGTTGTTGAAATATGTTACCTTAATTAGTACAAGATAAATTGATGATCAGTATGACTGGTAATAAGGAAAACGATAAATACAAATAATGATAATGCAAATATAAATAATGCCTTATGCTGTATATTGACGTTGTTTCCCCGTTTTGGTTTACTCCGCTGTGCTCATATTTTACTTTCGGCACAATTCCATTTTTATGAATTGTGATTCGAGACTTTAATGTACATGTATATTATCTCATTTTTATTTTACTCGCTCATGCTTATTATGTAATATTGCTAATGTCAACACATGCACATTGAAAGCAAAGCATGCAAACCAGCGTGCTTCCGACCGTGTGTCCGACTCCGCTGGGGCAACCGTGCTCTCCTGCTCATTAGTGTTCACCCGTGTTCACCCGTGTTCACCCGTGTCACCCGTGTCTATCAACGTTGACCGGCGAGGTGAACTCCCGTGTATCTCGGCACTTTACTGACTGCCACGGGTGGAGCAGGGCGGTAACTGTAAAAAAGTAGGGGGACGCTCCCATTCACCGACATAGGGGTAGCGGTAGATCAATGTTGGGGTTTCAGATAGGATGAAGAGGCAATCACTGGCGGATCCAGCCTCTCTACGTGGGGGGGGGGGGGGATTTTTTTTGTGTGTGGCAAAAAGGTAACCCATTTTTCCCTCCGCAGATTTGGGCCGGTTACATTATTTTTGTATTCGAGCTTAAGAAATTCACTTCAAATTTTAAAAAATTGAATGGATTTTTTCCCGATTTTATTTATTTATTTTTTGGTCCAAAACCTAAAATTTCGAAAATCCGAGATAGCCATTTTAAAGAGAATTACATTTTTTTCCTTTGACGCTTTTGATTTGTAATTTGCTTCATAACTCCATTTTTGTACGATTTTTCAAACATTTATCGTTTTTCTACCAAAAATGGCATGGCATGACGTCATTAAAACGTCATTATCTCCCAAATTGCTATATGAATTTCATTGCAATTTGGTAAGAAGACGTATAATTGATTCAGCATACTTGTATTGAATGCCCCCTCTAAATTCCTGTGGGGGGAGGGCATTTTTCCCTGATGCCCCCCCCCCTCCCCCTCCCCCACCCACCCCCTGGATCCGCCAGTGAGGGCAATATAAGAATATATGTATAGTTTAGGCTGTGTCGTCAATCACAGAACATGCTCTTCACGCATTTTATGGTGCCCCAGGCAGCCAGAACCTATGTGATATCATTCTTTTTTCGTAAAAAATAGAACTCATCCTGCCGTCAGAAAAAAAAACTCGAATATCGACTAGGGCGCCCCTAGCAGCCATTGCCAGAACTAACATGTTATCCCTATAAATTCGTCAATAATTTCGGTATTATAAACAATAGAGATACTAAACTTGCACAATGTGTGCATATTGTATGGTACGTTCTCATTGGTGGTACGTTCCTCTAAAAGTTAATGACTTAACTTCAACGTTTTCTAAAGTTATGTGAGCTCAACCATAACACTCAGTCAGTTTCATGATCGATAAGTATTTAGCCATGTACGCTACACAAAGTTAATCAAGCACCGAACGATATGCTGAGTAGTAGACGTCATGCAACACGCAACTAATAAGGACCACTTCCACTGTTAATATTGTATATCTTTCAATTACTATTTTAAATTAAATATGCTATGTCAAATAGTCGCTCAGACTATCGGATACATTCGCGTCCCCGCCCACTCTCTCGCACACGGAGGCGACGGATTTAATCGTGTCAGCGGTCTAGAGGCCATGGCCTGAATGTCCCCCCTCTTGGGATCGCCTATGGGCAGACGGCCCCCTGAAGTACGAAACTGGAACATAAATTCTATAGACTGGAAATAAATTATGTCTGATAGGGTGTTTTGCCACACCTGGCAAAACAATCCATGGTACCGCCCCTGTCCCGATGAAAGTCTTTCTTATTCGCCCTGGATGATGTTTGCAGAATTTCGCACTGATAACTGTAAAATGGAATAACATTTTGATGAAATGAGATCAGTCTCATCCCTGTTGTTTTTGCAATGCGCAAGATCAATATACTTTTCAGGTCTCTCGTGCTCATGGAAGGGTAAACATACGAAATAGATACCTTCACTTGACTCCACTGGACATATTTATTAAACAAGGAACGAAAAATGGCACACCTGCCCCCCCCCCTCCCCCACCACCACCACCCTTTGCTAACAGTGGTGGACCGCGCTACCGTGGCATTGCGTGGGCGCCGGCCGCCGCGCCTGGGTGAACCTAACCGGCTCGCAGACACCTAGCGGCAGGTTTAGATCTAAGCTTATCCACAGTATTCTAAGCTTTTCCACAGTACACAGTAGTAAAGTATTCCCATTGGGTCACAATTGCGGGGACATCAGCATTGTAAAGGCAATTATTTCCATTTAACGTCCAATATACGCCTAATGTTCAAATGTGAAAAAGTTCTGGAGATATTCGCTGTCCCCCTGGCGGCGGAGCTCCTGACAGAATAGGGAGGACATCAACTCACACACCTGGCCGACATTGACACCGATTGGATGATACGACGCTTAGTCGTCCGAATTATTTGAATTAGACCCAACATTCACAGACCGTCATCACAGACCGTGCATCCCAGCCAGAATTCAGACTCGAACCAGCGCATCACAAACCCCGCAGGGCGCAGCTTGGTCATCATTCAGTCCCTGCATCGAGCCAGAATCTTAGCACGGCCCAATTATTTCATTTGTCCCGACTGCCGGCCCGCAGTGACTGTCCGTGTAATTTCAGCTGTCATGACTATCACCGCAATGCTGCTCGTACCAACAAAGCTCTCGTCCCCAAGTTGTCGCTTCGTGTTCGCTGGATCCTCGTCCACCCAGCTCAATAGGAATTTCTGCTAACTGAATGTTACTGGTTAGCATGATTGTGTTTTGTTTGTGATGTTATCTTTGTTGTCAACAACAGCGCCATGATGCGGACACGTTTCTTGCATTGTCCATGAGTCTTCAAATGGGTATTGTATGTTCTCTAATCATTCATCCTACGGCTACAAAACAGCTGCAGAGATCTAAGCTGATCACTAGTGTAGCTAACGGGCCAATGCACCATTTTACATTGGTAAGTACGCCAATCCAGCTCCTAACAAGCATGCCGCTGTTTACATCCAGCCGAGTGACGTCCACTGCTCAGTTAATGAACTAGTGTTTCTTGTCTCCTACTCACCTCTATTCTGCAGGCAGTAAACATTGTGATTAGGAAAGGAAGCAAGCAATCAGTTGTGATACTTGTGAAGGCTTACGCAAGCTAGACTTTGCACAACTTGTGAAAGTACTCCATTGTATCACATTCGTCATGACTTGTTTGGATTTGACGTGGCTCTGGTGATATGACGCATTCGGTTACGTGATTAATTCGCACTTCTCCACAAGAGTTAGGTCGTTCGTATGTCGTCGTCCTACGACGTTAGTACGACGCATTCAGTTCATTTGCCATGCATAGGCGACGAATAGAGTTCCATTCGTATCCTCTGGTGGGCCATTGCACCTACAACTGTGTGTATTAGGTACTCTACTTAATTTAGTTCTAGTGCTGCAAGAGAAGTTGGCATTTTTCAAAGCTTCTATAACACGGTACAAGATGACTGAAGTGACACTGCCGAGTGTTATAGTGACTGAAGGGTCACTTCAGGCGACGTGTCTTGTCGGCCTGTATTCCGTACTATTGCACGGAAAGAAATACAAAGGCCATATATTTAATACAGCATTCATATCTGAAAAATGTGTATGCCGATCTATATTTGTATTATCTAATTCATATTAATTTACATGATACATACTTGGATGTAAGTCAACTGTATGAATTTAAATACAGTCTATTGAATTTAATAAGTTTAATCTGGCATAGAGTGTATGGTGCGCAGGTATGTGTAAGAAGCACAAATAGCATGGGTATCTTCTTTAAAATACATACCAATTTACGGTTAATTTGCGTGTGGTGTGTGTATTAACTAGAATCAAGGGCGGATCCAGCCGGCCGTTTTGGGAGGGGGCCACCAGTTTGAGCAGACCTAGGTACCCCCAATTTCGAATTTCGACCCGGATTTGGGCCACTTTACCTGAGGGCGACGCCTTTGGGAGTGTCGCGGACCGAATGTTGTTTTAAATGTGTTTTCGAGATCTCGAAAGTGGAGGACCCTTTCAAAACAACAGCACGTGCGTCCATGTGACTCACACATCGTCTAACGTGGTCATACCAAGTACTGTCACAGAGTAAGCATAGCAACCACCCGTGAAACATTGTGTGACCCGACTTGGATTCAAACCCACGATCCTTCCATTAGTATCTTTCTCAAAGGACTCTTTATGTTACCCCAACCAAATTTGACACTAAGATACCCGGTGGGATGGCAGCCAGGAGCTCGAGAAGTTGGATTTGCGAAATGTTCTGAAATTTTAAAGAAACCCACACAAATCTCCATAAAGGAGGATCCCGAGCAAAACAACTGTGTCATGTGCAGATTGCCTGTCGGCCACTTACTCCTGTTGCACAACGGCAATGCCATCCCATTGTAACAACAGGTGGCTGTGGGCTGCACCTATCCGGCTATGGGCAAAGTACATCATCCTTGAAAATATCCTAAATGGAAACTAGAACGTGCGCGGGTGATCCCCTCCCACTTACCCTCCTGGAGCTACTGATACCCGTTTCGGAGCACTGCAATGCACCAGGACCACTGCAGGGCTGACCAAGTGGCCCAATGTCGAAAAATCGGGGTGCGGGAACATATTCAAGGTCACGTGGCACGTGCATTCGATTTTGACCAGGGTAGGGACCTCCACCGGCATGTGGCTATCCACCAATAGCTGATATTCAGAAAATTGGAGAAAATTTATCGATTCATTTTTGCGCTAGGGGCCATCTTTGATTGGCCCAATTATAAGTCTATGGGAAATGACACGTGCCTGCTGCGCGCGCATTGGAATTTGCCCACACTAGCGGACCCTGCCATCATCTAGATCCCCGTGAGTAAGCGATATGCTGAAAATTTCGGGGAAATTTATCGAGCCGTTTTCCAGAGCATCAACTTTACCCGCTCTTGGACACGAATTGGAAAACAAAGCCCGGAGAATGGCTCAGGTTGTTTTTCTATAGAAAAACAAAATTCTAAAGAATAGTGTTATTTTCAATATAGAACAACAACCTTCAGTTATGCACGGGTGCAGTGCAATGGGGCATCGCCGGACCGAAGGTTGGTTGTACGTTTTTACTGGTTTTGGTTTTGGACGTTTTCACTTTTTCAACTTTTTCGACTTTTTCGACTCTTTAGACTTTTTGGAATTTTGGAATTTTGGACCCAACACCGTGTCACGTGGCCATATCTCTAACACTGACACTGAAGAAACGCACGTAATGCACTGAGTGAAACGCACGTGTGCACGTGCGCTCGTGCAGAGGCTCCCCCTCTGACTTGTGGGAAAGCGGCGGCTGGGAGGTCCCTAACCACACACCAAATTCGAACACAATCATCTCAGCCGTTCCTGAGATATGAAATAGGGGTTGCAGGTGCGCACGTGCGTAGCCCCATCCCTGACTTGTGGGAAGGCAGCGGCGGACGGGTCCCTAGCCACACACCAAATTTAAACACAATCGGCTGACCCGTTATTTAGATATGGAATAGGGGTGTGCACGTGCGCACGTGCAGAGGCAACTTTTTGGGCAATTTTCCGCAAAATGATTTTTTTAAAGATATTAAAAAAAACGGAACATATGTTAAAGAACCATGTATGGACAATACTCAAACCAAATTTCAAAGCAATATCTCTATTTTTGACTGACTTATGGCTCCCTAAGTATAAGTAACTCATGACGTAAGTTACGTTTTTTTTTGTATTGACCAGATACAGACAAATAAATACCACCGCTGTATTTCTGAGACAAAGCTGGTTTAGAAACATTACTTTTTATTTAGATTAATCAATTTCAAATTTTGACCTTATTGTGACCTGACCTTGACCAGAGGGCCATTATTTTGGGTCAGGTTGTACAAAATGGCTGCTACTATCGAATTATATGTGCAAAATAACCCATACAACATGTGTCGCATGGATTTCGTAGACCTGTAGCCTTTCGTGACCTGACCTTTGCTAACAATTTCACTTTCGCTTATACGGGAGATGCATTATACCTTTGAGAGCACCTTGTGTGATAATAGTCGCAATCTTAGGCTTTGTATGGAAAGTATGGCCCAAAAATTCACATACCTCAATTTTTACCTTTGACCTGATCGTGACCTGACGTGACCTTATTTTACGAATTTCGGGTATGCATTATATTCGTCTCCTTTTGAGAGCTTTTGATCGCCGCCTTGCGCGTCCCGCTGCGGTTATTGGTTCGGAAGATACGAGGAGGGAGAGTGTAAAATTTACCCCCCACCCCCCACCCCACCCCACAGCGGGGCGCGTTCGGCTGGAGACCCCAGCGGGGCGCGGATTATTTGGCTTGACAGATCATTTGGATCATACTAACACAAAATATAGATCGGTGTTTACATGTTACCTAGACACCCGCAGGATGACGGAAAAACTAGTTACACGAACCCGAGGAAAGTAGCTAAAAGCTTTCATGTCAGCTTAGAAAGAATATGAGATGTTTGTACGAAATCACCTTCTGAACAAGCGCAAGTTTTTCACACATTGCGGGTACAATTGCTACTTATAGTCCATTTCTGAGATGTGGTCATTTTTCGTCTGTTGTTGGGGTTTCGTCGTTCAGGACTAAACATAGTTATATGCTCAAGGCTTTCACCGTGTTTTTAACGGTGAAAGCCTTGATACCGTGTTTTTGCAAACGGTGTGTCATAAGTTAACTTACTGTACCATTCAGACGATTCATTATACCGCGAAAAGTATTGAGACTGTGTAGTGTGTACTGACGGGATATGCCGGAGAAAGAACAGTATCTGTTCATATACCCGCTGGAGGCTGATTGGTCTAATGTATGGTGGTAGCTCTAAACACACCGTTCCCACCATTCGAGCCGACACCCACCCTCCAGTCCTTAACCCACGCCGAGAAACCTACGGCGTGGTGCACGGCGCGCTGGACCGTGCCGAGGTCTGCTAGCCAGCCGTTTATGCAATACATACTTACCTTCCCTTCGTAAACGCGTCCCATTCACCTGAGTGATTCCACTGCAGGCGGTGTAACATATGATTAGCGTTACCAGCGTTGCGCCGCCGCCTGCGTGGTCGCACTGAACACAAACGCTGCCCGCTGTGTCAACACAAATGCTGCCCGCCCCGCCGGCCGGTCTACCCGCCCCCGCCGGCCGGTCTACCCGCCCCCGCCGGCCGGTCTACCCGCCCCCGCCGGCCGGTCTACCCGCCCCCGCCGGCCGGTCTACCCGCCCCCAAGTGGCCGGTCTACCCGCCCCGCCGGCCGGTCTACCCGCCCCCGCCGGCCGGTCTACCCGCCCCCGCCGGCCGGTCTACCCGCCCCCGCCGGCCGGTCTACCCGCCCCCAAGTGGCCGGTCTACCCGCCCCGCCGGCCGGTCTACCCGCCCCCGCCGGCCGGTATACCCGCCCCCGCCGGCCGGTCTACCCGCCCCCGCCGGCCGGTCTACCCGCCCCCAAGTGGCCGGTCTACCCGCCCCGCCGGCCGGTCTACCCGCCCCCGCCGGCCGGTCTACCCGCCCCCGCCGGCCGGTCTACCCGCCCCCAAGTGGCCGGTCTACCCGCCCCGCCGGCCGGTCTACCCGCCCCCAAGTGGCCGGTCTACCCGCCCCGCCGGCCGGTCTACCCGCCCCCGAGTGGCCGGTCTACCCGCCCCCGCCGGTCGGTCTACCCGCCCCGCCGGCCGGTCTACCCGCCCCGCCGGCCGGTCTACCCGCCCCCAAGTGGCCGGTCTACCCGCCCCGCCGGCCGGTCTACCCGCCCCCAAGTGGCCGGTCTACCCGCCCCCGAGTGGCCGGTCTACCCGCCCCCGCCGGCCGGTCTACCCGCCCCCGCCGGCCGGTCTACCCGCCCCCAAGTGCCCGGTCTACCCGCCCCGCCGGCCGGTCTACCCGCCCCCGCCGGCCGGTCTACCCGCCCCCGCCGGCCGGTCTACCCGCCCCCGCCGGCCGGTCTACCCGCCCCCGCCGGCCGGTCTACCCGCCCCCAAGTGGCCGGTCTACCCGCCCCCGCCGGCCTGTCTACCCGCCCCCGCCGGCCTGTCTACCCGCCCCCGCCGGCCGGTCTACCCGCCCCCGCCGGCCGGTCTACCCGCCCCCGCCGGCCGGTCTACCCGCCCCCAAGTGGCCGGTCTACCCGCCCCGCCGGCCGGTCTACCCGCCCCCGAGTGGCCGGTCTACCCGCCCCCGCCGGCCGGTCTACCCGCCCCCGCCGGCCGGTCTACCCGCCCCCGAGTGGCCGGTCTACCCGCCCCCGCCGGCCGGTCTACCCGCCCCCAAGTGGCCGGTCTACCCGCCCCGCCGGCCTGTCTACCCGCCCCCGCCGGCCGGTCTACCCGCCCCCGAGTGGCCGGTCTACCCGTCCCCAAGTGGCCTGTCTACCCGTCCCCAAGTGGCCGGTCTACCCGTCCCCAAGTGGCCGGTCTACCCGTCCCCAAGTGGCCGGTCTACCCGTCCCCATGTGGCCGGTCTACCCGCCCCCAAGTGGCCGGTCTACCCGCCCCCAAGTGGCCGGTCTACCCGCCCCGCCGGCCGGTCTACCCGCCCCCGCCGGCCGGTCTACCCGCCCCCGCCGGCCGGTCTACCCGCCCCCAAGTGGCCGGTCTACCCGCCCCGCCGGCCTGTCTACCCGCCCCCGCCGGCCGGTCTACCCGCCCCCGAGTGGCCGGTCTACCCGTCCCCAAGTGGCCTGTCTACCCGTCCCCAAGTGGCCGGTCTACCCGTCCCCAAGTGGCCGGTCTACCCGTCCCCAAGTGGCCGGTCTACCCGTCCCCAAGTGGCCGGTCTACCCGTCCCCAAGTGGCCGGTCTACCCGCCCCCAAGTGGCCGGTCTACCCGCCCCCAAGTGGCCGGTCTACCCGCCCCCAAGTGGCCGGTCTACCCGCCCCCATGTGGCTGGTCTACCCGTCCCCAAGTGGCCGGTCTACCCGCCCCCGAGTGGCCGGTCTACCCGCCCCGCCGGCCGGTCTACCCGCCCCCGAGTGGCCGGTCTACCCGCCCCCGAGTGGCCGGTCTACCCGCCCCGAGTGGCCGGTCTACCCGTCCCCGCCGGCCGGTCTACCCGCCCCGCCGGCCGGTCTACCCGTCCCCGCCGGCCGGTCTACCCGTCCCCGCCGGCCGGTCTACCCGTCCCCGCCGGCCGGTCTACCCGTCCCCGCCGGCCGGTCTACCCGCCCCCAAGTGGCCGGTCTAGCCGCCCCCGAGTGGCCGGCTGCAGTGTTCTGCTGCCTACGCCGGATGATAACTCCTGCGGGAAGCCGAGCAGCAATTATGGAGAGACCGGCGATAAATTGATTAACATTGATGAGGCGGGGTAGGTACGGATGTGGAGATGATTGTGATGGCGGAGCGGCAGGGCGCACGAGAGGCGACAGGGTCCTGCTGTTAGGTTACTGAGTATCGTATACCGGTGGAGATGGTTATTACGGATATCGGAGGGGCGCAGTGGCAGGGTCCTGCTGTTAGGTTACTGAGTATCGTATACCGGTGGAGATGGTTATTACGGATATCGGAGGGGCGCAGTGGCAGGGTCCTGCTGTTAGGTTACTGAGTATCGTATACCGGTGGAGATGGTTATTACGGATATCGGAGGGGCGCAGTGACAGGGTCCTGCTGTTAGGTTACTGAGTATCGTATACCGGTGGAGATGGTTATTACGGATATCGGAGGGGCGCAGTGACAGGGTCCTGCTGTTAGGTTACTGAGTATCGTATACCGGTGGAGATGGTTATTACGGATATCGGAGGGGCGCAGTGGCAGGGTCCTGCTGTTAGGTTACTGAGTATCGTATACCGGTGGAGATGGTTATTACGGATATCGGAGGGGCGCAGTGGCAGGGTCCTGCTGTTAGGTTACTGAGTATCGTATACCGGTGGAGATGGTTATTACGGATATCGGAGGGGCGCAGTGGCAGGGTCCTGCTGTTAGGTTACTGAGTATCGTATACCGGTGGAGATGGTTATTACGGATATCGGAGGGGCGCAGTGACAGGGTCCTGCTGTTAGGTTACTGAGTATCGTATACCGGTGGAGATGGTTATTACGGATATCGGAGGGGCGCAGTGACAGGGTCCTGCTGTTAGGTTACTGAGTATCGTATACCGGTGGAGATGGTTATTACGGATATCGGAGGGGCGCAGTGGCAGGGTCCTGCTGTTAGGTTACTGAGTATCGTATACCGGTGGAGATGGTTATTACGGATATCGGAGGGGCGCAGTGGCAGGGTCCTGCTGTTAGGTTACTGAGTATCGTATACCGGTGGAGATGGTTATTACGGATATCGGAGGGGCGCAGTGGCAGGGTCCTGCTGTTAGGTTACTGAGTATCTTATACCGGTGGAGATGGTTATTACGGATATCGGAGGGGCGCAGTGGCAGGGTCCTGCTGTTAGGTTACTGAGTATCTTATACCGGTGGAGATGCCATTATTCTTAGCACGCGGTTCCGACTCGGACGTGTGTTGCATGCGTGATGTTTCAAATGCCGAAGCGGTATAGTAAAACGTGTGTGGCTGAAGCAAATCAAGCTAATCAAGCTAATGATTCTTAAACGGGGCATTGTAGCGCGTGGAAACAGGTTTCCGAGTCCCCGGGCGACCTCTGGCATGGTGCTCTCCAAATTCAGTCATTTCCTATAAACGATGAAATGTACGCGGTGTAGACATTCGAGCACGGATTATAAATTGTTTTCTTATAGGGGAATTCGCCACCGGCTGAAAGATGCCAGAGGCATTTGTTGGTAGCTTCCACTGTAATATCTGGTTTGAACTGAGACGCCATGACCTGACCTGACCTGACCTGACCTGTTACAGACGGCGCTGCACTGGGCGGCCAAAAACGGAAACCTGGACATCATCAAACTGATAGCCGGCACTCACGGCGTGGACGTCGACTCGGCTTCGGTGAGTTTTCATTCATAGTTCGGTTGTCATCTGGTCAGCATCTAGTCTGTTGTTAGTTATCAGTCAGCCTGATCGGCTCTCTTCCAGTATGCGATACGTCATACTTTTCCTCGCCGATTCATCATTCAATCCGGATTCGATAAGTCTGATGTGACCGCTCACTATTCAGACATTACGCAATTGTGTTAGCACTAGGCACTGACGCGAAAGTGGATCCCACTTTTCACGCCTTCTGCCGCCGTCCCCTCCCTGTCCTGCCGTCCCCTCCCTGTCCTCCCCTCCCTGTCCTCCCATCCCTGTCCTTCTCTCCATGTCCTCCCTTCCCTGTCCTCCCTTCCCTGTCCTCCCTTCCCTGTCCTGCCCTCCCTGTCCTCCCTTCCCTGTCCTCCCTTCCCTGTCCTCCCTGTCCTGCCCTCCCCTCCCTGTCCTATCCTCCCTCCCTGTCCTGCCCTCCCCTCCCTGTCCTGCCCTTCCCTCCCTGTCCTGCCTCCGTATCCTGCCGCCGATATTGACAGTCGCGTGTCTGTGGATCGGGGCATCATTTCTGTCAGTCTCGCCACCCTGACCAGCGCCTGAGACGCGACAGGCGCCACACCCGCCGCTGACGAATATGTTATGCAGGCCGTGCGGCCGGCTTTCCAAGTCAAATGCGGCCCGATTGCAGTGTTGCGCGCCGGCCGGGCACCCCTAACGCGGCAGCCATTATCACCCGCGCTGCATAGTTTTGCATAGAGAGCGGTGGCACTGGTGCCGGCCGGCCGGGGAAGCGTGGCCCGGGGACGCTGGGGCTGAACGGGCAGGCGGACCGGGCGGACCGGCCGCGAGAGATGTCCGTGCGTTTGTGTTGACTGTTGATGTTTGAGTGTTGACGGGTGTGACGGGTGTGTTGTTTTGGGTGGAGAGAGGGACTAACGGTGCTTGTTTCTTCTTTTCATGTTCCGCTTCTGTTCCTGTCATCAGCACGGGGTGAGTATTTGTCGCAGTTTGTCGGTTGGTCGGGTTAATTTGTTGAGCGCGCCTGTGCCTGGCTGTGTTCGCTGCGGGTCGCCGTCGGAGGGTGCCTCAGGCGACACGGGTCGGCTGCAGCGAGCCGGCCCCGCGGCAGCTGGCTGGCGATGTATCCTTCGACACGCCAGCTTCCGGCGGGAGATGTGTGCCGCGCCGCAGCAGTGGTGTCACACACGACTGACTGACCTGTCCTCCGAGTCGGCGCTGACGGCCCGCTCCGCCCGCCCGCCGGAGAGCACGGTCTGCAGCCGGCCGCTGCTGCCGCGCCGACGGTACTGCCACTGCCATCTGTTGGCAGCGAGACACACTAGGGGTGGGCGGTCGGCGGCCAGCGGGTGGAGGTGCGATGGCGAAACCATACCGCCATCGTATATATATAGTAACTCAGTGTGATGCTATGGTCACTGTTGTTTGGTGGATAACGGGGCTCCCATGGCTCAATGATAGAGTGATGGATGATAGGCTTAATCGGCAACTTATTCTTTACTTCGGGCAGACACGTGTCAAGATTTCAATACGAAATATCGGGAAGCCAACGATACCGGGCATGATTAAACGCTTCAAAAATATAAGAACCGATAAGATTAACAAAATATGTTTTTAAATGTCTCAGGATCTGAAAATGACATGCCATTTTTGTTTAAAATCCGGTATCCCTGATTTCATTTTAATCGTGTCCTCAAAATACGGATCTGGAAGATCCGCAAAATAACGCGCCCTGGAGGGGGGGGGGGGGGGGGGGGGGCGAAATCCGCCCACCCCCCGGTTTTTCGAGGATAGCGCAAAAACAGCATACCTGTTCGGAAATGAACTACCCACATTATGTAAACTTGTTGAACTCGGGTCATCTCAGGTCAGGTCACCGGACCAGGTTATGTGATGACCCACCTCCAAAACGTTTGCAGTAGTACCGCAGCCACAGTTTTAGGCCGATCGGTTTCAGACCATGGTATTCATAAGATCATAGATACCTACCATTTGTATATCTCGGATTTGTAATATCGGTGACCTAAGGTCGGGTCAATTTCGTGACCGCCAACACTGTTTTGTCAATAACTATCGACATAAGGAAGATAAAGAAGTGAAAACGGTGCCAATGTGTTTGTCTCGTCGAGACACGTCTCCCAATATGCAACATGACGTACTAGGGTCGCCACTTGACCTTGACCTGAGGTCAAATTTCTCAATTGACCTAACCTGATCAACATGAATATGATTTGAAGTGCCTTTACGAGACAAACACGATGGCTCCAAACGTATTGCTTTATCTTTATTCGGTAAAAAGTTATTTGCGAAAAACAGTTTTCCCAAAAAATAAACTTTTTGACATTTGATGACCTCTGGAGCCTAAACTATTGACCTGAGCTCAAATCTGAAGACACTTATGGCGATTGCATTTTTCAAGAGCTTTCGATTGTTTCTGTTCTGTTTGTTGCTAGCTATCATAGTTCCCGAGATATTTGGGGATGTTCAAAGCGAAGTCCTAAAACTGGAAAATCTGACCTTCGATGACCTCTGGTGACCTCAATTTTGACCTGACCTAAAAAAACTGATATACTTTCGATAGAGATTGTCTGGAGATATCTAACGCCATGTTCCGCTTGTCGCTACGTTGCGTGGTTTTTGAGATAGGACGGGGAGCGAAATCCCCCCCCCCCTCCAGGGCTGGTAATTATCAGAGGTCCTCCAGGGCGCGTGATAATGTAAAATGTCCGAAAGCCCAAGCCCAAAGAAACAAAACAATCAGATGTTTCAGCATCGCCAATAGGTCACAAACACACGCATTCAGGGCTTCTGAGATTTGAGAAACCGTTACAAATATACAAGC
The DNA here is from genome assembly GCA_036785665.1 of Chirona hameri. Classification (NCBI taxonomy): domain Eukaryota; kingdom Metazoa; phylum Arthropoda; class Thecostraca; order Balanomorpha; family Balanidae; genus Chirona; species Chirona hameri. Next base: position 43,686 of record JAXIVJ010004181.1, on the reverse strand, counting down.
CCGACAAGATTTCAGAGCAAACGTTTTTGGTAAAACTGAATACATCGACCAGCTGCTCATCTACGACAAAATGTTTCGCCGGTGCGCTCCTGGCGTTTCAGGTCAGCAATGGGGTGAGTGGTCAAATCAACCTTCCTCAACTGTTTGTCTCGCTTTGCCTCTTCGTTTATTAACCAATTTTAGAGATGAAGGTGTTTAATTTCCCAAATTTAAATTTCGCGTTAAATGACACCAATTAAATGTATCTCGACAAACCCTACTCGTGATATGCGCCGGTAAAGTCCACCTACCGCTGAGTTCGGCCGGCCGATTGCCGCCCCGACGAATAGTAGCTGTATCATGCGCTAATTAACATTGAATTGAGACTGTATGAGTATTATTTTTGCACACAATTTCAGAAATGTTCGTTAAGTGAGTGATGAATGAAGTGAATTAAATTAATTTATTTAGTGACTAAGTTTTTTTATAGTACCACATGTGTATATTTGTCATTGACACATCAAGTAATAATAAGTTGGACACATTTGTCTTACAAGTCTCGATACACTACATAACAGCATTCACATTTCACAACACATTCATCCCCTTTACAGGATCTACTAAACGTGCCATGTAGTCCACACGCACACAGCCACGGCGACCTACACAATCCGCTCGTAGAAGAGCATGTAGGCCTGTGCCTTGAGCACCTTGACAAGCGTCACTTCTGTGACGTGTGTGTCACTGACGTGGAACCACCTGCCCGCCTCCGGTTTCGGCTGCTCCGGTTCCGACGCCGGCTGCGGCTCTGGCTTTGGCTGTTCCTGCTCGACTGTCTCAGTACCGGCGTTCTCGGCTGTCTCTGAGGTCACTGCGGCCTGTGCAGTATGTATGTTCTTAACATGATACAAAAATAATTATAAACAAAATATCCTACCGGGTTTTGTGATTTGTAAACCATTGCAAACGCCGTTTCGGCGTTGAAGTCTCCCGTTGTAAACGTATTGGTGTTATCGTCCGGTAAAACACTTTTTATATTGTTATTGTTCTTCGCCATTTTACGGATCGGAAAGTGCAGTGGGTGACTTGAAGAGTATATCTAAGTTCTTTCAGGGTTTCTAAAGTGTAGGCAAGGTTATTTGGCAGTCATACGGGCTTAAGTGGTGGGTTTTGGCGGCACTTTTTTTGCACTTAGGCCAAAGCGTCTATCTACCTAATTAAGGATATTTTAGCACAGTAACTGGCGGAAATTGAGCATAATATTAAATCGGAACTCCTTTGGATTGGAACTTGTTCAATGTTGACAGTTGCATTGTCGCCTAGCGCATCATCGAGCGATGTCTTGGGAGAAAAATCGCGAGTTTATGCATTCCCAAGCGTTCGCAGATGTCGGGAGATAGACGCGTTTTACGCTCAGTGGAACGTTGCAGTGGTTGCGCACAGGGTGTTCCGATCCGGTCAAATGATGGCTGTAGGAAGTGTAGCAGTGGCCGATGCGATGTCTAGTCAGCGCTACCGCCTCAATTCTACTGCGCCTGCCGCTACATATCTGTCAATGCTGGGACGTGGGCGGTTGAGAAAGAGCAGCCTCAAGCCTGGCTTGTTACGTCCATTGTGCGTCCATTGTATTCGACAAAGCGTTGAACGGTACGAAATCTCTCGTTGGTGTGCAACACACGTGGGTGCGACTAGCTACTGGTGCTTTTCGGAGTTCATGCAAAGCAGTCTTCTTGTGGCTGCGTAAGAACGGAAAGACGGAAGCGCCTTGCCCGTGTGTTCCGTGTGAAGCCGTGTGAAGCGCCTTGACCGCCTTGACCGTACCCTGATACGTGTGCAAAATAAAGCAAGACTATCCCACGTATGACTGGATTTTCGACTAGCCACTAGCTGGACTGATCTGGGCAACTCGCCAGAGACCCTATTTTCTCATGTCGAATGACATGACTAGATGCAGCATTCCGGCATCGGTCTCGAAAGCTTACCCACACGACGCACCTGCCGAATAGAGTCATGGGGTGGATGGGAAGCGGTTCTTACGCATCCGCAAGAAGGAAGCTTTGCGTGAATTCCGAAAAGCACCAGTAGCTATTCGCACCCACGTGTGTTGCACACCAACGAGAGATTTCGTACTGTTCAATACTTTGTCGAATACAATGGACGCACAATGGACGTAACGAGCCAGGCTTGAGGCTGATCTCTCTCAACCGCCCACGTCTCAGCATTGACAGATATGTAGCGGCAGGCGCAGTAGAATTGAGGTGGTAGCGCTGACTAGGCATCGCATTGGCCACTGCTACACTTCCTACAGCCATCATTTGACCGGATCGGAACACCCTGTGCGCAACCACTGCAACGTTCCACTGAGCGTAAAACGCGTCTATCTCCCAATCCAACATCTGCGAACGCTTGGAATGCATAAACTCGCGATTTTTCTCCCAAGACATCGCTCGATGATGCGCTAGGCGACAATGCAACTGTCAACATTGAACAAGTTCCAATCCAAAGGAGTTCCAATTTAATATTGTGTTCAACAGGGGTTCCGCCACAGGGGGGACGGGGGACGTGTCCCCCCCCCCATTTTAGGATTTAAACATCACGCCTATGGGCGTTGCATGGAAAGAATCGACTTCAGAATGCCTCCGTCCCCCCCCCCCCCAGCTTTCGGAAGGTGGCGGCCCCCTGGTGTTCAATTTCCGCCAGTTACTATACTATAATATCCTTAATTAGGTAGATAGGCGCTTTGGCCTAAGTGCAAAAAAGTGCCGCCAAAACCCACCACTTAAGCCCGTATGACTGCCAAATAACCTTGCCTTCACTTTTAGAAACTCTAAAAGAACTTAAGTGTACTCTTTAAGTCACCCACTGCACTTTCCGATCCGTAAAATGACAAATAACAATAACAATATCAGAAGTGTTTTACCGGACGATAACACCAATACGTTTATAACGAGAGACTTAAACGCCGAAACGGCGTTTGCAATGGTTTACAAATCACAAAACCCGGTAAAATAAATTTTCGATTAAAAAAAAATTGTATCATGTTAAGAACATACCAAGACATAACAAAATCACACCGCCAGATCTGAAATCTGAATTCGGCAAATGACGACGTGGTCTACTGACCACCCAAGCCGTCCTCTCATTGGTTCAACGACCGAGATATAAAACATAACCGCGGGGATCGCGCTGGTTCCCCGGGAGTTCGGGACATCTCCCCATTGGCCAAGACCAGAAAGTTGTGATGTCATTGGACTATATTGGACTAGTTACCGATATCGAAATGGTAAGCTCATCTTGGTTCAACAGGTTACAGGAAAAACCCTTCGTAGGTATGTGGTCGGACATAATGGTTTTCGACATCCGACTACCGGAGTATGATCGTTCGACGCGTACATTGTTTTTTGGGGGAGGGGGTGACAAAATTTATGTTTGCCCCCCCACGTCTTTCGATGGGGGGCATCTTGCCCCCTCTGCCCCCCCCCCCCGCTTCCGCCGCCACTGCTAAAAATTGTATGTGAGGTTGTAGTTTGAACGGTGCCGCTTCCTTTTTTAATCTAGCCCCCCCCCCACAAAATGCGACAAGCTTAATATAGGATAGGTACAGAATCCCGGTCGACCCTAATTCTTCTGTATCCCGGATATCAACCTTCTGCACATTGCCGACCAGCCACTATTGCTTACTCAGTTCATCGTTAAAGGGAATGTTTCACCTTTGTATTGGTTTTTAACTGAGATAACCATTATCTTTGGCCGTTATTGAAATGTCGAAAATACTAAGGTAATTTTCCCCAAAACTTAGCTGTTTTTAAGCAATTCAATTTATAGTTTGCAAAATGGGGTCTATGCTGATTGGCTGACAGCGACTTTTTCCGCCAATTCCACTTTGTCAGCTTATCAGCACGGTCTATGGCTCAATAATGACGTCATCATCCCAAATTTAAAAACTTAATTTGTATAAAGTTAAGTGACTTTTCGAGAGAAAAAATATCACCATCGTTTTCAGCAGCACTTACTTCATATTTTCGACTACAACCAGAATATATTTGACAACTTTCAGAAAGGTGAAACATTCCCTTTAAATAATTGTCAAATAATTCCAGTTCCGTAGCTAATGTAGGATATTTCAAGTTTCTGTTTGTACGCGTATCATATTAATGTCTTGTCTGCCGCCACGAAAAGTGTATCGTTGGATGTTTTTCTTCAAATGAAAAGACTCCATCCCAGCGATGTTAGTATCCTGTTATTTAGGTACACCAGTTATACCAACTTTAGGTACACCAGTTATACCAACTTTAGGTACACCAGTTATACCAACTTTAGGTACACCAGTTATACCAACTTTAGGTACACCAGTTATACCAACTTTAGCTACACCAGTTATACCAACTTTAGGTACACCAGTTATACCAACTTTAGCTGCACCAGTTATACCAACTTTAGCTACACCGGTTATACCAACTTTAGCTACACCAGTTATACCAACTTAACTACACCAGTTATACCAACTTTAGGAACACCAGTTATACCAACTTTAGGTACACCAGTTATACCAACTTTAGGTACACCAGTTATACCAACTTTAGGTACACCAGTTATACCAACTTTAGCTACACCAGTTATACCAACTTTAGCTACACCAGTTATACCAACTTTAGGTACACCAGTTATACCAACTTTAGGTACACCAGTTATACCAACTTTAGCTACACCAGTTATACCAACTTTATCTACACCAGTTATACCAACTTTAGCTACACCAGTTATACCAACTTTAGCTACACCAGTTATACCAACTTTAGGTACACCAGTTATACCAACTTTAGCTACACCAGTTATACCAACTTTAGCTACACCAGTTATACCAACTTTAAGTACACCAGTTATACCAACTTTAGGTACACCAGTTATACCAACTTTAGGTACACCAGTTATACCAACTTTAGGTACACCAGTTATACCAACTTTAGGTACACCAATTATACCAACTTTAGGTACACCAGTTATACCAACTTTAGGGTACACCAGTTATACCATCATCTGCGTTGGAAATTAAAAAGTCATCGGTGAAGCCGCGCGCAAATATGACTATGACAGGGGCCTGTTTGTACCGCCTCGGGTAGCATTCCCAGCACGTTTCTCTGGCGCATCCGTTCTTATTATATTATTATATTATTATACGGGTATTATTCTTTCTTTCAAGATTGCATACGATGTAAGCAAAAACAACAACACATATTTTATATTTATAGAGGTACACTGATGACATTTGTATTAGTTCTCGAGTACTTAAACGCCCCTTAGACAGAACAATCTATATCTACGGATTGCATTGGCATCCTCGTTTGATTTCAGCTGGGTCTGCGGCTTTCTTACGATGATTGTTACCTAAGTCAATGTAGTTTTTGGTAATGGGCGAACGTAAAAGTTCGGTGGAGTGCACTGCCATCATTGTTTATTTTATAGTTAGCCTGAATCATCCGTGACTCTTGAGAGTCAGTTGGGCCTTCGCATGGCGTCAAGCTATCCAATCACCTTTGCCTCAATGTCGCCTTTCAGACGCCTTCCAGACGCCTTTCAGACGCCTATCAGACGCCTTTCAGACGCCTTTCTGACGCCTTTCTGACACCTTTCAGACGCCTTTCAGACGCATTCCAGACGCCTTTCAGAACGCCTTTTAGAACGCCTTTCAGAACGCCTTTCAGACGCCTTTCAGACGCCTTTCAGACGCCTTTCAAACACCTTTCAGACGCCTTTCAGACACCTTTTAGACGCCTTTCAGTCGCCTTTCAGTCGCCTTTCAGACGCCTTTCAGACGCCTTTCAGACGCCTTCAGACGTTATTATAAACGGAGCTCAGCGTCCGGGTCCGGCCAACGGAGCTCAGCCTCCGGGTCCGGCCATTGGGTCTCTCCTGCCCCCCCCCCCCCCCCGCTGTGTCCACCGTTTGTACGGCCTACTCCTGAGACAAACCGCTCCCGATGTACGAGTATTACATTGGTCACACTCATTTGCCTTTAATCCTAGTTACAATGTAATAATAGTTACAATGTAACTCTTTTTGAGCCCATAAAACTCGTTCATTAATTCCCTAGTTAAAATGTGCGGATTTGGTAAAATAATAACTGTCGAGTTCATTGCACTTCCTTGCATGTTGATGTTGCCGATTTGCAAATAAACAGCTCTCCCATGTTAGGAGATACATCACACCACAGCTCTGTCACGCCAGCTGATGGACGTGCAGAGACTGAGTTTGCTGATGACAGTGGAGGATGTCGTCAGCATGGGATAGACCGCCGGCCGATCGGTCCTCGTCACTGCTGTGACACGGCGACGCTGGGAGACGCCACTGCTGTGACACGGAGCGACGCTGGGAGGCGCTGCTGTTGTGACACGGAGCGACACTGGGAGGCGCTGCTGTTGTGACACGGCGACGCTGGGAGGCGCCACTGATGTGACACGGCGACACTGGGAGACGCCACTGCTGTGACACGGAGCGACACTGGGAGGCGCCACTGCTGTGACACGGAGCGACGCTGGGAGGCGCTGCTGCTGTGACACGGAGCGACACTGGGAGGCGATGCTGATGTGACACGGCGACACTGGGAGGCGCTGCTGCTGTGACACGGAGCGACACTGGGAGGCGCTGCTGTTGTGACACGGCGACGCTGGGAGGCGCCACTGATGTGACACGGCGACACTGGGAGACGTCACTGCTGTGACACGGCGACACTGGGAGGCGCTGCTGCTGTGACACGGAGCGACACTGGGAGGCGCTGCTGTTGTGACACGGAGCGACACTGGGAGGCGCTGCTGCTGTGACACGGAGCGACGCTGGGAGGCGCCACCGCTGTGACACGGCGACGCTGGGCTGCGTCGGACCGCCTGCTAATTGCCAGTCGCAGATGGATGGCTGAGAGTGCGGTGATGAATCGATAGATGGCCTGATAACGCCTAATGACGCCGCTCCGGCGCGAACGGCGCCACCGCCGAGCCTCTCCACGATCAGATGGAGACAATGACAACAACTGGCTCTCAGATCCTCCGCAACCGGACAGAGAAAATAGCAATAACAAGTTGGGGAGTATTTAACATTCATGCTCGCGTTACGAAAAAGAAAAACGTGCATGGTTCTCGAAATATGTCGATGCAAGAAGACATTCTGCAGTAAGACATCTGCAGTTGATGTATTAGTGAAACTACCTTCGAAGTCGTTCATAATTCTAGTTGTAGTATATTCGTTCTAGTTTACTGCTTTCTTCACGTCTGGTGTCGCCTTTAGCTAGAGACGTTCTCAAGTTGACGGCGCCCGCTTCTTGAGCCGATGAGCGCCCGATCTTGGTAAGGACGGTGGCAGGGAACAGGACGACTCCCTCCCCGTCAGTCCGTCCAACCTGCAGACGTCCTCAGTGGCAAAGACGGCTGACTGGCGGAACAGGACGGCTCCCTCCCCGTCAGTCCGTCCAACCTGCAGACGTCCTCAGTGGCAAAGACGGCTGACTGGCGGAACAGGACGGCTCCATCCCCGTCAGTCCGTCCAACCTGCAGACGTCCTCAGTGGCAAAGACGGCTCCCTCCCCGTCAGTCCGTCCAACCTGCAGACGTCCTCAGTGGCAAAGACGGCTGACTGACGGAACAGGACGACTCCCTCCCCATCAGTCCGTCCAACCTGCAGACGTCCTCAGTGGCACAGACTGACGGAACAGGACGGCTCCCTCCCCGTCAGTCCGTCCAACCTGCAGACGTCCTCAGTCGTCCTCAGTGGCACAGTCGGCCGACTGGCGGCTGCCTCCCGACGGACGCGTGTCATGTCGCCCCTCATACCCAGATGACCCGCCGCTGCCCGCCTGCTGTACAGCCGCCACGACGCGATCGCTGATAACATTGTCTCTCTCGCCGGCACGCGCACACTGCATCTCAAAGCGGCGGCCCTGCTCTGGTGTGTCGTGAGTGTTTGCTTCTGTCTGTCTGTGTCACGAGAGGCCGAAGATAGTGGCCTCGGATCTGTGCTCTTTTTCTCGGCACGTTTTTCCCTGCCGGTCGTCATTTGGTGCCGCCATTTGGTGCCGGGACGCTTTGCTTTTCGCAACGAGTGCTGATGAAGAGCAATATACCAACCTGTCTAGTTGTAGACCCAAGTTATGTTAAGCGACAGATCGGACTATTTTTACTCAGAGCCGCGTCGGATTCCTCTTTCCCTGAGACATCCCGAAATAAATATCGCTGGTCAAAGCATCAACTAGAAATGCCTGTAGGTGTGTATATTCGGTTTGGTAGCCTTGCTCCGTGTCGAGGATTGGAGTGCGCGAGGTCCGCCGGGTGGGGGTGGGTGAGGGTGGCGGCTGGCGCGGTCCGGGCCAGACGGCTGGCTGGTGTGGAGAGGTGCCGCCACTCGGGCCGTCCGTCGCTGTCGTCTGCGACATGACGAACACGGGCCTGCCGTCTCTCAGCACTGACCGCCGCGCCGACAGCCCCGACAGCCGCTGGTGAGGCGCCGCCGGGGGCTGTCGGCCGAGGTGCTGTGTCGGGGCAGCCGGTGACCCTGACCGACCTTCACACCCCGCTCCTGACCGACGTTCACACCCCGCTCCTGGCCAATATTCCTACCCCGCTCTGGGGACAGACTGGGATGCCCCGGGGGCTGACAGGGATGCCCCGGAGGCTGACTGGGATGCCCCGGGGGCTGACTGGGATGCCCCGGGGGTGGTTCAATCTGCCTCGGGTCCCTGCCGTCGTGTTTGTCTGTCTGTTATTGTTTATCTGTCTGTTATTGTTTATCTGTCTGTTATTGTTTATCTGTCTGTTATTGTTTATCTGTCTGTTAAGGCGGCCGCACACTAGGCCATTCGGTGCGCGGAGGTCGCGATATCGCTGCGACTTTCCACACATCTTTAGCGACTTTCCGCCTTCGCGTCAGCCGAAACATCAAAAATCGCGGACGAATGTCGTCGGCCGGCCATCTGCGGACCGGCGGAAAAAACTGATTCGAACGAGCTTTTTTTGCAACTGAACGCCGCGGAACCGCGGACAACAAAATTGATCAGGCTAACAGTGACGAATCTATGCAAGATAGTGGTACACATTTTGCACAGCATGCTCTTGCCGCTGTGCAATTTATTATGTAAAAGTTTCGTGGTTCTAAACTACATCTTCGTCGAAAAATGGCCATCATTAATTTACCTTGGGACAGGCTGTAGGCACAGGTTGCGACATGCTGTAGGTTGGCGGGGCGGAATCTCGCGAGCAGACAGCGCCGAATCCGCCGGAACAAGGACGATATCCGCGGTATCGCCGCGATTTTCCCAGGCGGAATTTCGCAGTGATATCGGGCGCCGAATGCGCAGTATGCGGCCGCCTTTATTGTTTATCTGTCTGTTATTGTTTATCTGTCTGTTATTGTTTATCTGTCTGTTATTGTTTATCTGTCTGTTATTGTTTATCTGTCTGTTATTGTTTATCTGTCTGTTAAGGCGGCCGCACACCAGGCCATTCGGCGCCCGATATCACTGCGACATTCCGCCTCGGAAAATCGCGTCGATACCGCTGAATATCGTCCTTGTTCCGGCGGATTCGGCGCTGTCTGCTCGCGAGATTCCGCCCCGCCGACCTACAGCATGTCGCAACCTGTGCCTACAGCCTGTCACAAGGTAAATTAATGATGGCCATTTTTCGACGAAGATGTAAGTTTAGAACCACGAAACTTTTCCATAATAAATTTCACAGCGGCAAGAGCATGCTGTGCAAAATGTGCACCTCTGTCTTGCATAGATTCGCCACTGTAGCCTGATCGATTTTGTTGTCCGCGGCTCCGCGGCGTTCAGTCGCCGAAAAAAGCTCGTTCGAATCAGCTTTTTTCCGCCGGTCCGCAGATGGCCGGCCGACGACATTCGTCCGCGATTTTTGACGTTTCGGCTGACGCGAAGGCGGAATGTCGCTAAAGATGCGCGGGAAGTCGTAGCGATATCGCGACCTCCGTGCGCCGAATGGCCTAGTGAGCGGCCGCCTTTATTGTTTATCTGTCTGTTATTGTTTATCTGTCTGTTGCCGGCGTGTTTACGCCGGTTATCTGTCCCGGGTCCAGGCCCTCCCGGGTCCCGCCATGCCCCAGGCGTAAACCAAACCCTGCCTGATGGCGTCAGTTAGTGTTGATTTCTGGGTGCCGAGTGGAATGGCCGAGGGTGCCTGTTGACCTTCGGTGGTATGGCTGGCCGAACCACTGGCCGGCGGCGCCACGCTGCTGGCTGGGCCTGTACACTTGGGCTGGTCCGTCGGACACCTGGGCTGGGCCTGTACACCTGGGCTGGTCCGTCGGACACCTGGGCTGGTCCGTCGGACACCTGGGCTGGGCCTGTACACCTGGGCTGGTCCGTCGGACACCTGGGCTGGTCCGTCGGACACCTGGGCTGGTCCGTCGGACACCTGGGCTGGTCCGTCGGACACCTGTCGGTATACCGTCAGATCAGGGCCTTCAGCTGGTGATGTCACGCCACGAGGAGGCGCGACGCGGCTTCCGACGCCATGGCTGCCGTTGGCTCAGATGTTGGCTCTGACGCGGCGTCTGCCACAGCGTCTCGCACGGCGTCTGACACAGCGTCTCACACGGCGTCTGCCACAGCGTCTCACACGGTGTCTGCCACAGCGTCTCACACGGCGTCTGCCACAGCGTCTCACACGGCGTCTGCCACAGCGTCTCACACGGTGTCTGCCACAGCGTCTCACACGGCGTCTGCCACAGCGTCTCACACGGCGTCTGACACAGCGTCTCACACGGCGTCTGACACAGCGTCTCACACGACGTCTGACACAGCGTCTCACACGACGTCTGCCACAGCTCCAGACACGGTCTTTGACACGGTGTCTGACTAGGGCAGTGACGGGCCGGGGCGGTGGGGTACTGACGGGTCGGCGTACTGACGGGTCGGCACGGTGGGGTACTGACGGGTCGCGGGCGGTGGGGTACTGACGGGTCGGCACGGTGGGGTACTGACGGGTCAGGGTACTGACGGGTCGGCACGGTGGGGTACTGACGGGTCGGGGTACTGACGGGTCGGGGCGGTGGGGTACTGACGGGTCGGCACGGTGGGGTACTGACGGGTCAGGGTACTGACGGGTCGGCACGGTGGGGTACTGACGGGTCGGGGTACTGACGGGTCGGGGCGGTGGAGTACTGACGGGTCGGCACGGTGGGGTGCTGACGGGTCAGGGTACTGACGGGTCGGGGCGGTGGGGTACTGACGGGTCGGCACGGTGGGGTACTGACGGGTCGGGGTACTGACGGGTCGGGGCGGTGGGGTACTGACGGGTCGGCACGGTGGGGTACTGACGGGTCAGGGTACTGACGGGTCGGGGCGGTGGGGTACTGACGGGTCGGCACGGTGGGGTACTGACGGGTCAGGGTACTGACGGGTCGGGGCGGTGGGGTACTGACGGGTCGGCACGGTGGGGTACTGACGGGTCGGGGTACTGACGGGTCGGGGCGGTGGGGTACTGACGGGTCGGCACGGTGGGGTACTGACGGGTCAGGGTACTGACGGGTCGGGGCGGTGGGGTACTGACGGGTCGGCACGGTGGGGTACTGACGGGTCGGGGTACTGACGGGTCGGGGCGGTGGGGTACTGACGGGTCGGCACGGTGGGTACTGACGGGTCAGGGTACTGAGGGGTCGGGGCGGTGGGGTACTGACGGGTCGGCACGGTGGGGTACTGACGGGTCGGGGTACTGACGGGTCGGGGCGGTGGGGTACTGACGGGTCGGGGTACTGACGGGTCGGGGCGGTGGGGTACTGACGGGTCGGCACGGTGGGGTACTGACGGGTCGGCACGGTGGGGTACTGACGGGTCGGCACGGTGGGGTACTGACGGGTCAGGGTACTGACGGGTCGGGGTCCCGGTGGGGTGCTGACGGGTCGGCACGGTGGTGTGCTGACGGTTCTGGGCACACGGCGCGCGGTGCGGCAGCCGCTCGGCCCATCAGCCGGACGGCGCCGTGGACAGGGGAATGTCTGGCTGATCTCGGAGCTGGGTGTCGAGCAGCAGATGTGGCCATCGCTCGCCGGTCAGTCGGACTGGTGTCTGCGGTCCACTGCCGGGACACGACCCACCATGTACTGCTGCGGCGCGCTGTTGTCGCAGCTGCCCAGAGGAAGACACGCTGCCAATGCAGCTGTTACAGCACGCTCCTCACAGATATCGACATTGTCACACTGATATCAGGCGGCAGGCATTCGCCGCGTGTTTCGTGAAAAAAATACAGGGTTGATTATTTTGCTCAGGTGGGTCAGTTATTTTTTTGTGTTTTCGTAGTTATTTTTATATTCTGTATTTGTTTTGTATTTGTGTATTTTAGTTAATTATTTTTGTATTTTGTATTTACGAAAATATGCCTGACAAAAGTCGAGGTACGATTTTTCTTAGAAATTATCATGTACTCCTTCACATCTGCTCATGGCACATGAAACCGTGTAATGTTGGGTTGGCGAGGTAAACTATTCGCTGGCGATGACTAACGTACCGCAAAAAGTCGTATCTGATCTAAGGATTCGGAAAATATCACTTCCTTTACGTCAAACTTTGCATTAAGAAGTTAAGTTTCCATGTGATCCTTGGTATCTTTTTGTTTGCTCGTTTCAATGAGAAGATCTGTCATATTGGAAGTGAATGGCTGGTAGGTTTGTACACAGATGTACGAATTGGACTGAACCTCGAGGAATCGAGACACATTGTGTACACAGCTTGGTCTGGAAAACTATACGGCTATTATCATCACAGCTTTGTCTGGAAAACTATACGGCTATTATCATCACAGCTTTGTCTGGAAAACTATACGGCTATTATCATCACAGCTTGGTCTGGAAAACTATACGGCTATTATCATTTCAGTATCCTCTTTTTTGCGGTTTTTGGTTCATTACAGCTTTAAGAATATATATATATATATATATATATATATATATATATATATATATATATATATATATATATATATTTAAAAGTAATGATACAAGTATGTAGGTGGGTACTCGTATGACGTGTATTATGTGTTTTGCCACCAGCTACATACAAATCATAAACAAACTTTATATACAAGCTGGATTGAATTAGTTTTGAAGTTGAAGAATCCCCTTATTACCCAAAATTTGCGATGGTCGCCACTCAGTAACCATTGACCATTGACCTTAACATTAACCATTGACCAGTTGGACGGACGGACGGACGGAGTAACCATTGACGAACGTCCTACTCAGTAACCATTGACCAGTTGTATATATAAGTTGGCTTGAATGTACATAGAGCTTGATCGCAGGTAACGTATTGCTCATAATCGACTTCCACGCTCAGACATACGAAACTCTGTCCCATGTTCATAAGAAAATAAGGTATGACCCATTAATGAAACATGATTATGAAACATGATCACTAGCACTCACCTAGTCGTGCGAATATGTGTTTCTGTGCAGTCTTATCTTCACATTTGTCACTATTTTTTGGCTAAATTTTCAATTTCGTCCTATATTTTGCACACAAACTGTTAAATACACAAATCTGCAGTGACGGCGAAAGCTTCTTATGGATGGGGGGGGGGGGGATTTCCGACTTTTCCCCTGCAAAACCCATGGGAATATATAGGAGTTATATTATTTTTGTGACCAAAGAAGCAGCCCGATCCCATTGCTCCCACACCCACCCTACCCCACTTACGCCTCCTCGGAGTTCTAACGAATATCCTTTCTCTCAGTGTTGACAGTCCGTCTGTTGTCACCGCCATAGGCGTACACAAGGGGGGGGGGGCAAACGGAGCAATTGTCCCCCCCCGAAGGTCTGTATTTGGTCGAAAAAAAATGAATGATTTTTTTTTAAAAAGAGAAACATAATGAAAATATGCCCTTTTTAAAATATAGTGGGCCAAATCCGGTGAGTTTTTTTTGGTGGGGGTACTTTATGCCCCCCTGATCAAAAATTGCCCCCTCCTGGAGTAAATCCTGGGTAGGCTACTGGTGACCGCTCTGCTGCTGTTTAAAATGTCCCCCTGCTGGAGTGAATGCTGTGTAGGCTACTGGTCACCGCTCTGCTGCTGTTTAAAATGTCCCCCTGCTGGAGTGAATGCTGGGTAGGCTACTGGTGACCGCTCTGCTGCTGTTTAAAATGTCCCCCTGCTGGAGTGAATGCTGGGTAGGCTACTGGTGACCGCTCTGCTGCTGTTTAAAATGTCCCCCTGTTGGAGTGAATGCTGGGTAGGCTACTGGTCACCGCTCTGCTGCTGTTTAAAATGTCCCCCTGCTGGAGTGAATGCTGGGTAGGCTACTGGTGACCGCTCTGCTGCTGTTTAAAATGTCCCCCTGCTGGAGTGAATGCTGGGTAGGCTACTGGTGACCGCTCTGCTGCTGTTTAAAATGTCCCCCTGCTGGAGTGAATGCTGGGTAGGCTACTGGTGACCGCTCTGCTGCTGTTTAAAATGTCCCCCTGCTGGAGTGAATGCTGGGTAGGCTACTGGTGACCGCTCTGCTGCTGTTTAAAATGTCCCCCTGCTGGAGTGAATGCTGGGTAGGCTACTGATGACCGCTCTGCTGCTGTTTAAAGTGTCCCCCTGCTGGAGTGAATGCTGGGTAGGCTACTGGTGACCGCTCTGCTGCTGTTTAAAATGTCCCCCTGCTGGAGTGAATGCTGGGTAGGCTACTGGTGACCGCTCTGCTGCTGTTTAAAATGTCCCCCTGCTGGAGTGAATGCTGGGTAGGCTACTGGTGACCGCTCTGCTGCTGTTTAAAATGTCCCCCTGCTGGAGTGAATGCTGGGTAGGCTACTGGTGACCGCTCTGCTGCTGTTTAAAATGTCCCCCTGCTGGAGTGAATGCTGGGTAGGCTACTGGTGACCGCTCTGCTGCTGTTTAAAATGTCCCCCTGCTGGAGTGAATGCTGGTCACCGCTCTGCTGCTGTTTAAAATGTCCCCCTGCTGGAGTGAATGCTGGGTAGGCTGTCCCCCTGCTGGAGTGAATGCTGGGTAGGCTACTGGTGACCGCTCTGCTGCTGTTTAAAATGTCCCCCTGCTGGAGTGAATGCTGGGTAGGCTACTGGTCACCGCTCTGCTGCTGTTTAAAATGTCCCCCTGCTGGAGTGAATGCTGGGTAGGCTACTGGTCACCGCTCTGCTGCTGTTTAAAATGTCCCCCTGCTGGAGTGAATGCTGGGTAGGCTGTCCCCCTGCTGGAGTGAATGCTGGGTAGGCTACTGGTGACCGCTCTGCTGCTGTTTAAAATGTCCCCCTGCTGGAGTGAATGCTGGGTAGGCTACTGGTCACCGCTCTGCTGCTGTTTAAAATGTCCCCCTGCTGGAGTGAATGCTGGGTAGGCTACTGGTCACCGCTCTGCTGCTGTTTAAAATGTCCCCCTGCTGGAGTGAATGCTGGGTAGGCTGTCCCCCTGCTGGAGTGAATGCTGGGTAGGCTACTGGTCACCGCTCTGTCTATGTTTCAGGGATACACGCCGCTGCACATCGCCATGCAGTACGGCCATGAGGACGTGTTCGATCTGCTGGTGCACACATACGGTGAGTCGACTGTCCTCATCCTACTGTGTCCGTGTCCTCACCGCAGTCCTCACTTGAACGTGTCCTCGCCGCAGTCCTCGTGTGTCCCTGTCCACCGTGGCATGCTGGTGTACTGCACACATCCGGTAAGAGGATTGTCATCATCCCTTGTTCCTCCTCATCTGCTGGTCCTCACATACGGTGAGAGGGCTGTCTTCATCTGCTGGTCCACACATACGGTGCGAGGACTGTCCGCATCTGCTGGCCCACACACACGGTGAGAGGACTGTCCTCATCTGCTGGTCTTCACATACGGTGAGAGGACTGTCCTCATCTGCTGGTCCACACATACGGTGAGAGGACTGTCCTCCCCATCTGCTGGTCCACACATACGGTGAGAGGACTGTCCTCATCTGATGGTCCACACATACGGTGAGAGGACTGTCTCCTCATCTGCTGGTCTTCACATACGGTGAGAGGACTGTCCTCCCCATCTGCTGGTCCACACATACGGTGAGAGGACTGTGTTCCCCATCTGCTGGTCCACACATACGGTGAGAGGACTGTCATCATCTGCTGGTCTTCACATACGGTAAGAGGACTGTCTTCATCTGCTGGTCCACACATACGGTGAGAGCACTGTCTTCATCTGCTGGTCCACACATACGGTGCGAGGACTGTCCTCATCTGCTGGTCCACACATACGGTGAGAGGACTGTCTTCATCTGCTGGTCTACACATACGGTGAGAGGACTGTCATCTGCTGGTCCACACATACGGTGAGAGGAATGTCATCATCTGCTGGTCTTCACATACAGCAAGAGGACTGTCCTCATCTGCTGGTCCACACATACGGTGAGAGGACTGTCCTTCCAATCTGCTGGTCCACACATACGGTGAGAGGATTGTCCTCCTCATCTGCTGGTCTTCACATACGGTGAGAAGACTGTCCTCATCTGCTGGTCGACACATACGGTGAGAGGACTGTCCTCTTCATCTGTTGGTCCACACATACGATGAGAGGACTGTCCTCCCCATCTGATGGTCCACACATACGGTGAGGGGACTGTCCTCATCTGCTGGTCCACACATATGCTGAGAGGACTATCCTCCTCATCTGCTGGTCCACACATACGGTGAGAGAACTGTCCTCATCTGATGGTCGTCACATACGGTGAGAAGACTGTCCTCATCTGCTGATCCACACATACGGTGCGAGGTCTGTCCTCATCTGCTGGTCCACACATACGGTGAGAGGACTGCCATCTGCTGGTCCACACATACGGTGAGAGGGCTGTCTTCATCTGCTGGTCGACACATACGGTGAGAGGACTGTCCTCATCATCTGCTGGTCCACACATACGGTGAGAGGATTGTGCTCATCTTCTGGTTCATACATACGGTGCGAAGACTGTCTTCATCTTCTGGTTCACACATACGGTGCGAGGACTGTCTTCATCTGCTGGTCCACACATACGGTGCGAGGACTGTCCGTATCTGCTGGCCCACACACACACGGTGAGAGGACTGTCCTCATCTGCTGGTCTTCACATACGGTGAGAGGACTGTCCTCATCTGCTGGTCCACACATACGGTGAGAGGACTGTCCTCCCCATCTACTGGTCCACACATACGGTGAGAGGACTGTCCTCATCTGATGGTCCACACATACGGTGAGAGGACTGTCTCCTCATCTGCTGGTCTTCACATACGGTGAAAGGACTGTCCTCCCCATCTGCTGGTCCACACATACGGTGAGAGGACTGTCATCATCTGCTGGTCTTCACATACGGTAAGAGGACTGTCTTCATCTGCTGGTCCACACATACGGTGAGAGGACTGTCTTCATCTGCTGGTCCACACATACGGTGCGAGGACTGTCATCTGCTGGTCCACACATACGGTGAGAGGACTGTCATCATCTGCTGGTCTTCACATACGGCAAGAGGACTGTCCTCATCTTCTGGTCCACACATACGGTGAGAGGGCTGTCCTCATCTGCTGGTCCACGCATACGGTGAGAGGATTGTCCTCCTCATCTGCTGGTCTTCACATACGGTGAGAAGACTGTCCTCATCTGCTGGTCGACACATACGGTGAGAGGACTGTCCTCTTCATCTGCTGGTCCACATACGGTGACAGAACTGTCCTCCCCATCTGCTGGTCCACACATACGGTAAGAGGACTGTCCTCATCTGCTGGTCCACACATACGGTGAGAGGACTGTCGTCTGCTGGTCCACACATACGGTGAGAGGATTGTCCCCATCTGCTGGTCCACACATACGGTGAGAGGACTGTCCTCATCTGATGGTCCACACATACGGTGTGAGGACTGTTCTCATCTGCTGGTCTTCACATACGGTGAGAGGACAGTCCTCATCTGCTGGTCCATACATACGGTGAGAGGACTGTCCTCATCTGCTGGTCCACACATACGGTGAGAGGACTGTCCTCATCTGATGGTCGTCACATACGGTGAGAGGACTGTACTCATCTGCTGGTCCACATATACGGTGAGAGGACTGTCCTCTTCATCTGCTGGTTCACACATACGATGAGAGGACTGTCCTCCCCATCTGCTGGTCCACACATACGGTGAGGGGACTGTCCTCATCTGCTGGTCCACACATACGGTGAGAGGACTGCCCTCATCTGATGGTCGTCACATACGGTGAGAGGACTGTCCTCATCTGCTGGTCCACACATACGGTGCGAGGACTGTCCTCATCTGCTGGCCCACACATACGGTGAGAGGACTGTCTTCATCTGCTGGTCCACACATAAGGTGAGAGGACTGTCATCCCCATCTGCTGGTCCACACATATGGTAAGAGGACTGTCCTCATCTGCTGGTCCACACATACGGTGAGAGGACTGTCATCTGCTGGTCCACACATACGGTGAGAGGACTGTCCCCATCTGCTGGTCCACACATACGGTGAGAGGACTGTCCTCATCTGATGGTCCACACATACGGTGTGAGAACTGTCCTCATCTGCTGGTCTTCACATACTGTGAGAGGACTGTCCTCATCTGCTGGTCCATACATACGGTGAGAGGACTGTCCTCATCTGCTGGTCCACACATATGCTGAGAGGACTATCCTCCTCATCTGCTGGTCCACACATACGGTGAGAGGACTGTCCTCATCTGATGGTCGTCACATACGGTGAGAGGACTGTCCTCATCTGCTGGTCCACACATACGGTGCGAGGACTATCCTCATCTGCTGGTCCACACATACGGTGAGAGGACTGTCTTCATCTGCTGGTCCACACATACGGTGAGAAGACTGTATTCATCTGCTGGTCGACACATACGGTGAGAGGACTGTCCTCCCCATCTGCTGGTCCACACATACGGTGAGAGGACTGTCCTCATCTGCTGGTCCACACATACGGTGAGAGGACTGTCATCATCTGCTGGTCTTCACATACGGTAAGAGGACTGTCCTCATTTGCTGGTCCACACATACGGTGAGAGGACTGTCCTCATCTGCTGGTCCACACATACGGTGAGAGGATTGTCCTCCTCATCTGTTGGTCTTCACATACGGTGAGAAGACTGTCCTCATCTGCTGGTCGACACATACGGTGAAAGGACTGTCCTCTTCATCTGTTGGTCCACACATACGGTGAGAGGACTGTCCTCCCCATCTGCTGGTCCACACACGGTGAGAGGACTGTCCTCATCTGCTGGTCCACACATACGGTAAGAGGACTGTCCTCATTTCCTGGTCCACACATACGGTGAGAGAACTGTCCTCATCTGCTGGTCCACACATACGGTGAGAGGATTGTCCTCCTCATCTGCTGGTCTTCACATACGGTGAGAAGACTGTCCTCATCTGCTGGTCCACACATACGGTGAGAGGACTGTCGTCTGCTGGTCCACACATACGGTGAGAGGATTGTTCCCATCTGCTGGTCCACACATACGGTGAGAGGACTGTCCTCATCTGATGGTCCACACATACGGTGTGAGGACTGTTCTCATCTGCTGGTCTTCACATGCGGTGAGAGGACAGTCCTCATCTGCTGGTCCATACATACGGTGAGAGGACTGTCCTCATCTGCTGGTCCACACACGGTGAGAGGACTGTCCTCATCTGATGGTCGTCACATACGGTGAGAGGACTGTACTCATCTGCTGGTCCACACACGGTGAGAGGACTGTCCTCTTCATCTGCTGGTTCACACATACAATGAGAGGACTGTCCTCCCCATCTGCTGGTCCACACATACGGTGAGGGGACTGTCCTCATCTGCTGGTCCACACATATCCTGAGAGGACTATCCTCCTCATCTGCTGGTCCACACATACGGTGAGAGGACTGTCCTCATCTGATAGTCGTCACATACGGTGAGAGGACTGTCCTCATCTGCTGGTCCACACATACGGTGCGAGGACTGTCCTCATCAGCTGGTCCACACATACAGTGAGAGGACTGTCTTCATCTGCTGATCCACACATAAGGTGAGAGGACTGTCATCCCCATCTGCTGGTCCACACATATGGTAAGAGGACTGTCCTCATCTGCTGGTCCACACATACGGTGAGAGGACTGTCATCTGCTGGTCCACACATACGGTGAGAGGACGGTCCCCATCTGCTGGTCCACACATACGGTGAGAGGACTGTCCTCATCTGATGGTCCACACATACGGTGTGAGGACTTTCCTCATCTGCTGGTCTTCACATACGGTGAGAGGACTGTCCTCATCTGCTGGTCCATACATACGGTGAGAGGACTGTCCTCCTCATCTGCTGGTCCACACATACGGTGAGAGGACTGTCACCCGGTTTTTGTGTCCTCACACGAACGCCAGAACCTCGGACCTCGTGTCTTTGACCCGCGAACGAACCACGAACACTACAAGTCACCACAACTGTGGTGGGTCTGATCTTCAATCATCACTCCTGCCAAACATACCATCTTGCCACCCTGCTGTCCTGCCCTGCCATCCTGCTGTCCTGCCCTGCCATCCGGCCATCCTGCTGTCCTGCCATCCTGCCATCCTGTCACCCTGCTGTCCTGCCCTGCCATCCTGCCACCCTGCTGTCCTGCCTTGCCATCCTGTCACTCTGCTGTCCTGCCCTGCTATCCTGCCACCCTGCTGTCCTGCCCTGCCATCCTACCACCCTGCTGCCCTGCCCTGCTATCCTGCCACCCTGCTGTCCTGCCCTGCCATCCTGCCACCCTGCTGTCCTGCCTTGCCATCCTGTCACCCTGCTGTCCTGCCCTGCCATCTTGCCACCCTGCTGTCCTGCCCTGCCATCTTGTCACCCTGCTGTCCTGCCCTGCCATCCTGCCACCCTGCTGTCCTGCCCTGCCATCCTGCCATCCTGCTGTCCTGCCCTGCCATCCTGCCACCCTGCTGTCCTGCCTTGCCATCCTGCCACCCTGCTGTCCTGCCCTGCCATCCTGCCACCCTGCTGTCCTGCCCTGCCATCCTGCCACCCTGCTGTCCTGCCCTGCCATCCTGCCACCCTGCTGTCCTGCCCTGCCATCCTGCCACCCTGCTGTCCTGCCCTGCCATCCTGCCATCCTGTCACTATGCTGTCCTCACAACGCATGCCTCTTCGATCCTCCTGCGTCTGCTCGCTCTGATACGTTCATCATCAGAACTGGTTTGGCTGTCTATCAAAGCTTGTCATCAGAAGGCTAGGTGCTGTCTGTCTGAGCTGCTGCTCTGTCTGTCTCTCCGTCGTTCCTGATCGTTGTGGTTATGGTGTGTGGTGTGCTCGTCATCTGGAGAGGTTGTACTATCAGTCTAAGCTCGTCACACCTGAGTCGGGCCTGATGGTTGTTGTGTGCTCGTCATCTGGAGAGGTTGTACTATCAGTCTAAGCTCGTCACACCTGAGTCGGGCCTGATGGTTGTTGTGTGCTCGTCATCTGGAGAGGTTGTACTATCAGTCTAAGCTCGTCACACCTGAGTCGGACCTGATGGTTGTTGTGTGCTCGTCATCTGGAGAGGTTGTACTATCAGGCTAAGCTCGTCACACCTGAGTCGGGCCTGATGGTTGTTGTGTGCTCGTCATCTGGAGAGGTTGTACTATCAGTCTAAGCTCGTCACACCTGAGTCGGGCCTGATGGTTGTTGTGTGCTCGTCATCTGGAGAGGTTGTACTATCAGGCTAAGCTCGTCACACCTGAGTCGGGCCTGATGGTTGTTGTGTGCTCGTCATCTGGAGAGGTTGTGCCACCAGTATAAGCTCGTCACACCTCAGTCGGGCCTCCGTTACCACAGTCGTGGTGGCATGTCTCTGTAAGACGGCCACGCTGCCCGTGACAATGCCTTCTGTGTCACGTCCGGGACCAGGGCGTATTTGGTGATGTCACGCCACGAGGAGGCACGACGCGGCATCTGACGCAATGGCTGCCGCTGGCTCAGATGCTGGCTCTGACGCGGCGTCTGCCACAGCGTCTCGCACGGCGTCTGACACAGCGTCTCACACGGCGTCTGCCACAGCGTCTCACACGGCGTCTGACACAGCGTCTCACACGGCGTCTGACACAGCGTCTCACACGGCGTCTGACACAGCGTCTCACACGACGTCTGACACAGCGTCTCACACGACGTCTGCCACAGCTCCAGACACGGTCTTTGACACGGTGTCTGACCAGGGCAGTGACGAGACGGGTCGGGGCGGCCTGTCATGAAGAATGCCACTCCAGTGACGGCACTTTGCCACCCCAGTTAAACAGATGCTGAAACGCCCCTCTCGGCGATAAAGTAGCCCCCGGGAGATGAGGCCGACCCTTTGCATCAAAGAACGCCAATCCAAATTAAAATACCATCCATTTCAGCAGGGACGCAACCACCTATACGGACAGTACGGAATGTCCGTACCGTTTTCAAAGGGAGCCCCCCGGACCATTTTTTTTTGCAATTAGCACCGCCAACAGGACAGGCACCAGTGGCGTACAGAGTATACGGTCATTCAGGGCATGACCTGGTCATTTGGGCTCGAGGCGCCCATGCAAACCTGGCGCCCCTCCGATCAGTGGCGGCGCCCCTCCGGCACGTGACGGCGCCCCTCCGGCCAGTGACGGCGCCCCTCCCACCAGTAACGGCGCCCCTCCGGCTAGTGACGGCGCCCCTCCGGTCAGTGACGTCGCCCCTCCGGCCAGTGACGGCGCCCCTCCAGCCAGTGACGGCGGCCATCCGGCTAGTGACTGCGCCCCTCCGACCAGTGACGTCGCCCATCCGGCCAGTGAAGGCGCCCCTCCGGCAAGTGACGGCGCCCCTCCGGCCCGTGACCACGCCCATCCGGCGAGGGACGGCGCCCATCCGACCAGTGACGGCGCCCCTCCGGCCGTTGATGGCGCCCCTCCGGGCTCCGACCAGTGACGGCGCCCCTCCGGACAGTGACGGCGCTTCTCCCGCCAGTGACCGCGCCCCCTCCGGCGAGTGACGGCGTCCCTCCAACTAGTGTCGGCGCCCCTCCGGCCAGTGACCTCCGGCTAGTGTCGGCGCTCCCTCCGGTCAGTGATGGCGTCCCTCAGGCCAGTGACGGCGCCCCTCCAGATAGTGACGGCGCCCCTCTGACCCGTGACGGCGCCCCTCCGGCTAGTGACGGCGCCCCTCCTACCAGTGACGGCGCCCCTCCGGCCAGTGGCAGCGCCCCTCCGGCTAGTGACGGGGGGGGGGCGCCTCTCCTTCCGCACGGTGCGGAAGGAGAGGCGCCCCCTGCAAATTTTATCTCAAAGACATGGATTCCTTATGCCTTTATAACGCAAAGAAGCCCTGCGTGATTTTTTCGAATTACAGTTCGAACTACAGTTTGTGAACCGGTAAGCTCTAAATTGTCGGCTCTTATTTCTGACCGGACGGGTTCATGGGCCTCGGTTGAGCTGCTCCGCCGCCGGCGTGGTCCATGACTGTTTACTGGTGTGTTCTACAGAATGACGGGTTTATTTGGTCTTTATCGCGGCGAAACCGGCCGATATGTGAGTGGTTCAGCTATAAACCATGACCGTCGACGGCGTGTGCGCTTCAGCGACCAATACTGCAAACAAATCTCCACTGACGTGGTGCCATCATAGTGTTGATAAACTAGTTATCAGTCGGGGACAGTTCTGGAAACACGCAGTTACGGTCCTGCAACTGTGGACGTGGTTTACATGCAAATGTCACAAGATGTAAATTATGACTCCTCATCCATTGAAAGTGATCTTCTGTACGCTTACAGTTCAGGAAGTATTCCAATGACAGAATGAATGACTTGCCCCACCGAGGGGCACAGCAGCCCATGCTCTATAGTTGCCAATTTAGCTGCTGACATCGGTCAATGTTTCGAGCATATTGCCGTTTCCATTACATTTAATGTAGCTCAGTACGAGCATGTTATAGCCATTATTGGATGGCAGCCCATCCTAGCTGACTAGGTGCTGTGTGTCATTGTATATTGTCACCCCCACTGCTGGCTGCACGGAGCTGCCATATTGACATATGGCAGCTCCTGCGCGTGTTATTCACGGTAGGTATATCACCGGCCATGGCATGACGTTTCTGCCTTCACTGACGGTGACTTGCCGTCACCTGCTATCACTATGCAATATGCAGCAGCCATCTGGTGTGGTCATGTGACCGCCAGCTGGTGGCTGCGAGACATACCAAACCCCTGGTTGCTCCATGTCTCGGTGTCTCCCCTACGCTGCGGGAAAGGCTGGATTCACGCCGGATGCGTTTTGACGCGGACGCATGCGTCTGCGGCGAAGAACGCGTGCACATGAGATCAAAACGGACGCGTGCACATGAGGACGCGCGAAGAACGCGTGCACATGAGATCAAAACGGACGCGCGAAGAACGCGTGCACATGAGATCAAAACGGACGCGTGCACATGAGGACGCGCGAAGAACGCGTGCACATGAGATCAAAACGGACGCGTGCACATGAGGACGCGCGAAGAACGCGTGCACATGAGATCAAAACGGACGCGTGCACATGAGGACGCGCGAAGAACGCGTGCACATGAGATCAAAACGGACGCGTGCACATGAGGACGCGCGAAGAACGCGTGCACATGAGATCAAAACGGACGAAGCTGGATGGGTCATCAAACAATCAAATCGTCAAATCGTCAAATCGTCAAATCGTCAAATCGTCAATCAAACTGGATGCGTCGGCCAAATTGAACGATGGCAGCGCTGGCAGCCCTTTTACACCGAAAAAACGCAGGGTGATGCGCCCTATTACGCATGCGTATGCGTTTTCCGCCGCAGACACATGCGTCTGCTTCAAATCGCATCCGGTGTGAATCCGGCTTTAGTGATGTGCTGTGCTGTGCTGTCCTGGTCTGTGCTGTGCTGTGCTGTGCTGTGCTAGTGCTGTGCTTGGCTGTGCTATGCCCCGCTGGACCGTGTCGTACTGTGCTGCGTTGTGCTGTGCTGTGCTGTGCTGTGCTGTGCTGTGCTGTGCTGTGCTGCGCTGTGCTGCGCTGTGCTGCGCTGTGCAGCGCGCGAGCACGTGACAAATGCAAAAGGGACGTAAATTGGTGCCCTCACATTTGGTGTTCAATATCTCCCAATGTATCGGCTAGATTTACTTGAAATTTGCTGTAGGGCTTCATGCATGGGAATAGCAGCATTGCCTTCAATAAGCAATGTGTGTGTTAGTACGTGCGCACGTGCGACTGCCGCACTCAGATCTCGGAAACTGCTGGACCAATCGGTCTGAGGTTTTGTGAGCAGGCAAAGGCATGAGTTTGGGGAGGTTCGTATGAGTCGGAATCGAAGTCGGCCGGCACGTGCGCACGTGGACGGGCTCCGATTTTGGTTTTCCGCCAACTACGCATAGCTGGCGGACCTCTAGTCCAAAAAACGTAGGAATATCCAGAAGAAAAGTCACATGCTTTAGCATTTGAGTTTTGTTCTGCATTCCGGAGATTTATTCTTGGGGGGGGGGGGGTTAAGTTGGCACCTAGCTTTTTCATTTCCGTCTGTCTGGCTGTTTGTACAATGTTTCTGGCGGCTAGCGGGAAAACCGTGCGCGGCATTTGCACCAAATTTTAGGAGTACATAGACACGTTAGGTGGATTTGTGCTTTTGCACTTTTCAGGGGTGCAGAGTGTACGTGGCACGTGCTGCGAAGCACCTCCGAAATCGGGATTGCTGGGGCCTGCAGGTCACATGCTGCGACGCCGGTGCATCAAACTTTGTGAAAAGATAGACGCTATAGTAGGTTACGTGCTTTTTTATGGTGGCGACGGTGCGGGTTGCATAGGATGCCAGCACGGGACATCGAAACAAATTTAGGGGACCTCCGCCTGGGAGATTCATGACCGAGAACGGTTCGAGCTACGGGTACCAAAACCGGTGTGCGGATAGGAAATGAAACTTACTTCCAGACAGACTTGTCAATGATTCAATGTGAATCGACTACTTTTGATTGAATCATTCATATTTCAAATGAATGACTCGTGAATCGATTCACTTCATGCGCAAACCTGTTGTGAGTCACTGATTGAATCATTCATACAGAGAAAATAGGCTGATTGAATCATTCATTGCTCAAAGAATCATTCTTTTTTGGTCGAACAGCATAAACTGTCCACAAAATATGCCAGCGGCCCAGCATTCATCTGTGCCCTGTGAACAAATCAGGCACTTAATGGCCAATTATATGAGCTCTGTGTCCTGAGCTGGAGCCTGTAATTCATCTATGCGTAAAGAAAGCGAGACTTGTGTCCAACTCCAGTGGGCACAAAGCCACTGTTCAATCAGCCCTAACTAGGTGAATACCTTGTAACTGGTAGGGTTAGGGGTAGGTACCTAAATACTTAGAAAAGGTAACTAACTCATACTTTGGTTCATAAACCACACAGTACACGCACACCTTTTTCACACGAACAAATTTCAAAAGGTACCCACCTTTTCCTAATTTCTAGGCTATACCATATCAAAAACTAAATCATAAACAAACATTTGCATGACCTCCGCATGTCCCAAATATCAATGTCGCATCGGCGCCGCTTTATTCCACATCATGCTTTATAAAAAATAATACCTAATGCAAAATCAAAATAAATGTTCTATTCGCTTAAAAAAGTGAAACGTAAAGTCATTAATGCTTTTGGAACTTGGAATTTGCAATTATAATAAATATTATAAATTTCATTTTATAATCAAAATAAACAACACGCATGTTCAATTGGCTCACATTCACATTCACATTCGGAAATACATTCGCGGACTATTTGGATTGGCTTCAAAATTGGTACACAGATAGATCACGACCTAGTGATCATTCTGGTAAAATCTTAGTCACACATTCAAAATCAAAGGAGTTAGAGCAGGTCAGATAGGTTTAAGGTCAAACAGCGGACTATTCCGATTTGCATGAAAATTAGCACACTGGTAGAACATAACCTCCTTATAACGCTCATGAAATCTTAGAGTCGCACATTTAAAATCAAAGGATTTAGAGCAGGTCATATGTTTAAGGTCAAACAGCAGACTATTCTGATGTGCATGATAATTGGCACACAGGTAGAGCATGACCTCCCTATCACGCTCATAAAATCTTAGAGTCGCACATTCAAAATCAAAGTAGTTAGACAAAGGAGTCGACACTTCCTTTCATGTTGAGTGATTGAATCAAGATTGAATCATTCAATATGGTAATGTTGAGTGATTGAATCATGATTGAATCATTCATCATGGTAATGTTGAGTGATTGAATCATGATTGAATCATTCATTATGGTAATGTTGAGTGATTGAATCATGATTGAATCATTCATTATGGTCCGTGAATCACTGTGAATCGACTCATGACAAATATGAATCATTGACAAGTCTGCTTCCAGAATGTGTCACTTTCTTGGCTCCCACCCAACCGATATGCACGTGAGTGCGTGACAAGGGCAGAAGGGGTGTACAATGGTACCCTCATGGGGACCTGCGGTTATCAGCTTAGTTTTCGAGAACGTTGCGAGCTATGGGAATCAAAACCAGTGTGTGGATAGGAAATGGAACCAACTTTCACTATTTGGCACCCCATGGCTTATATCCCACCGATAAGCGCACGAGCACGTGACAAATGCAAAAGGGACATACATGGGTGCCCTCACATTTGGTCAATATCTCCCAAAGTATCGGCTAGATTGACTTGTAATTTGCTGCATAGCTTCATGCATGGGTACTAGCAACATTGCATGCAATACAAAATGTGTCTGTTGGCACGTGTGCATAGGCGTACACAAGGGAGGGGGAGGCAAACAGGGAAATTGCCCCCCCCCCTCCTTTGAAGGTCTGTACGTGCCCCCTTTGGTCGAAAAATGAATGATTTTTTTCAGAGAAAAATTGTGAAAATGTGCCCTTTTAAAAATATAGTGGGCCAAATACGGTGAGTTTTTTTTTGTGGGGGTACTTTATGCCCCCCTGAGCAAAAATTGTCCGCTCCTGGAGCGAATCCTGGGTACGCTACTGCACGTGCGCACATGCGCACGTGCGACTGACGCACTCAGATCTCGGAAACTATTGGACCAATCGATCTGAAATTTTGTTAGCACCCAAATGCATGAGTTTGAGGCGGTCTGCATGAGTCGGAATCAAGGTCGGTCGGCCCGTGCGCCCGTGGACGGGCTCCGATTTTGGATCTCCGCCTGAGAAAAAAAAACTGCAAATTTCGCGCCGCTTCGCGGCATGACACAACTTTCGCAATTGCTTATACAAATTTGAAAAATTGGCAAATGAATTGCATTAGGTAAGTGAATGGCAGAGGCTCTCCTTGGCGGTAATTGCTGGCACTGGCGGATCCAGGGGGAATCAGGGATAAATGCCCCCCCCCCCCTCCACAGGAATATGAGGGGCATGCAATACAAGTATGCGCCCCCCCCCCCCACCCCACCCCACCCCGTGCGTTCCCTGCACTGAGCGTGAAAAACAATGATCTTATGAGAAAACTTCATGAAAACGGAAGTTTTTTCCTCTTCTCGAGTGATTGAATTTGAAGTTTGTATGTATCCCTTTCTTTCAATGATAGACAAAAGAGCGCACCTGATGCAATTCAAGCAGCCCCGGAGACACTTAACCCGCGCCCCGCTGGGGGGGGGGGGGGGGGGGGGGGAGGGAGGGGCAGGGCAGAATCAGCCCCCTCCCGGATTTTCTCAATAACTTGAAAACTATGATAGATATCAACGTCAAACTTTCAGTACCTTATTCTGCATCAATTCTACGTCTCTTCTCACCAAATTCCAATAAAATTGATGTAGTATTTTGAGAGATAATGACGTTTTAATTACGTCATGACGTTTTAATGACGTGGTGACCCTCAGAGGTGTGTGTATTGTCATGGTGGTGGGTGGTGACCCTCGGAGGTGTGTTTACTCTCATGGTAGTGACCCTCAGAGGTGTGTGTATTGTCGTGGTGGTGGGTGGTGACCCTCAGAGGTGTGTGTACTCCCATGGTAGTGACCCTCAGAGGTGTGTGTATTGTCGTGGTGGTGGGTGGTGACCCTCAGAGGTGTATGTATTGTCGTGGTGGTGGGTGGTGACCCTTCAGAGGTGTGTGTATTGTCGTGGTGGTGGGTGGTGAGTGGTGACCCTCAGAGGTGTGAGTACTCTCATGGTAGTGACCCTCAGAGGTGTGTGTATTGTTGTGGTGGTGACCCTCAGAGGTGTGAGTACTCTCATGGTAGTGACCCTCAGAGGTGTGTGTATTGTTGTGGTGGTGATCCTCAGAGGTGTGTGTATTGTCGTGGTAGTGACCCTCAGAGGTGTGTGTATTGTCGTGGTAGTGACCCTCAGAGGTGTGTGTATTGTCGTGGTGGTAACCCTCACAGGTGTGTGTATTGTCATGGTAGTGACCCTCAGAGGTGTGTGTATTGTCATGGTGGTGAGTGGTGACCCTCACAGGTGTGTGTATTGTCGTGGTGGTAGGTGGTGACTGTAGCTCGTCTGACCTATGCCGGCCGCCGCCAGGCGCCGACCCGAACGTGCGGGACCACAGCGGCAAGAAGTCCCGTCAGTACATGGTCAGAGAGGAGACCACGCTCTCATCGGAGGCCTTCCGCAGTAAGTACGCCGCACCCGGCTCGCCGCTCGTGCCCCAGACGCCGCCGCCGCCCGCGCTCGGCGGCCTCGTGTCGCCCGGGCCTCGGGCGGGGGCGGCGGCGACGGGGGCGGCCGGCCGCGGGTCCGTGTTCGAGTACCCGAGGCCGGGGCCGCAGCCACTGCCGGCCCCGCCGCCGCCCGGGTATCTGGAGAACCGGCGACGGCGACACAACAAGGGCGGTATCTTGCTGCTGTCCAAGCCACGCCGGCACGAGCGGGAGGCGCGGGACGGGCCGGAGCAGGCGGCGCCGCGGGCGCGCAGCGGCAGCGGAACGGACACGGATACCGGCTGGAGGGGCAGACTGAGGCAGAGTTTCCGCGGCGGATCCCGACCGCGGGTGCCGCAGACGCAGCGCACATCCATGCCCCCAGGGCAGACCCTGTATGAGTGAAGGGGTGGGGTTTGCCGGGTGTCTGCTGCGGATTCGGAGACCGCCCAGCGATGTTTGGATGGGTCGGTCGGAGGCTGGTTGGTGCGTGGGTGTTGCTGATCTCTGGATGTTGGGGGTGTCAAACCTGATGCTTTGGGTTGGTTCTGGTCTTATTTCAGGAATTTGGACTTATGGGAGGTTAAGCGTGAACTCGGGAGCCATGCAATCCGTTTACATTATGTAGACCTACTTTTATGCCAGGTAATTGGATGCATGGATTTTATGCCAGGAAATCCATGGATGCATGGATATATCCCTGTTTTGTACGCAAAAATTGTTAACTGGCTCTTAAAGAGAAACTGCCGACTCATCAAAAATTGGCCTCAGAGATTATTGCCCCGTTGTGCTTTAACCAAAGTAATTGTGTTGAGTGTGATGTTTGTGTAGACAATTCGCAGGTTGTGGTAGGTGCCCTCAACGCTATACGCTTTGATTGCTGGTGCTTTTCACATCAGGGGATAGGTGCCAAAGACTTTTTGCTGGTTTTACCGTAGTTAAGTAATGATTGGGCCTGAGCGGCCTGTTCCGGGACCAATTCGGGACCCATCTATTTATCTGGCACAGACATTACAAGCCCGTGGGCTGGGTTCTTTATGATAACGGTGCTGTTTTGGCTCAGGACGAGTCGTTGACTGTCAATGGTTTAACCCGCGCACTTGAGGGGGGTTGATTTCCGCCCCCCCCCCTCTCAGTTTTTTAAGATAGCGAAAAAACGGCTGCGCGTAGCGCCGCTGGATTTTGGCACACTTGTTAGGGCATCAATTGCGCGCACTTTGAAAAAAGATTACCTCGGGTTATCTCCGGTCAGATCACCAGACCAGGTCAAGTGACCCCACCTCCACAAATGTTTGCAGTTGTGGCAAAGCCAGAGTTTTTCACCGATCAGTTTGAAACTTACAGGATATCATGAGGGTATAAGTACTTACAATTCTTATATCTCGGAATTTTGATATCGGTGACCTAAGGTCAGTCAGGGCAATTTCGTAACTTCCCCATAATAAGTAAATGGGAAAATATACAAATGCTTCCTATTTCAAGGATATGCATGATATTAGTCCAACTACTTCTGGATCATGTTATTATAAGATATTCTTGATGATCCAAGTGTAAGTTTTGTTCAGTGACCCCTATTGGGTCATTTGAGGTCATGCGAGGTCACCACCACTTTTTTGTCAATAACTCCCGACATAATGAAGATAAAGAAGTAAAACAGACATCAATGTGTTTGTCTTGTCGAGACACGTCTTCCGATATGCAACATGCCCTACTTAGGTCACCACTTGACCTTGACCTGAGGTCAATTTTTAAAGTTAATTTAACAAGGTCACCATGTATATCGTTCGAAGCGCATTGTCAATATAAACACAATGGTGTCAACAGTTTTCCGTTATCTTGATAACGTAAAAAGTTAATAGCGAAAAACGATTTAGCGAGAAAAAAAACTGCATTTTCCCCCTTTTTTGACCTCTGGTGACCTCAATTTTGACCTGACATCAAATTGAGGACACCTTACCAATTGCAAATTTCACTGACTGGCGTTTGCTTTTTTCCGTTTGTTTCTAACTAGCATAGTTTCTGAGATATATGGGAATTTCTGGAGCGATGTCCTAAAACAGGCAAAACTGGAAAATTTGACCTTTGATGACCTGTGGTGACCTCAATTTTGACCTGACCTAGACCAATACTGAATACTTTCGATAGAACATGTATCAAGCTATCAAATACCGGTTTCAGCTTCTCGCTACGTAGCGTAGGTTTCGAGATCTCAGGGGGGGAGGAAATCAACCTCCCCTGCAGTTCGTGTTCGGCGCAAAGCCCCTACAGTGCGCGGGTTAATGTATGGCTCGTGCCTTTGTGTATGTGCTATGGCTGTCGTGTTGTAACTTTGTAAGAGTAATAACATTTAACCTTTCAATCACTCCTTTTCGGTAGATGTAGGAATTATCCAAATAGTTATTAAGCAAACTTCAGGAACTGATTGATGACTGATCCACTGATCCACTTATTTTATGCAGCAAAAATTGTCAGCGAAATGAATTTTTGATCATCTGTCGTTTTCCTATTATTTGTTTTAAACTGTGTCCAACTGCTCACCAGGTTTCGTTGTATATTGTTTCTGTTCGGGGCTGGGTGGACTTGGTGGTGCTCTGCGGGGGTAGCTGAGGTGGTGGTGAGTCGCCGCTGGGTCAGATGCTGGTCTCCACAGCTGGGCCCTCCCCGCTGGCTGCGGGATGACTGAGGTGGGATGAGGCGCCGCTGGGTCTCCACGGCTGGGCCCTCCCCGCTGGCTGCGGGATGACTGAGGTGGGGTGAGGCGCCGCTGGGTGGTCAGACGCTGGTCATCCACGGCTGCCCCCCCCCCCCCCCTCCCCGCTGACGTCTGGAACTGACGGCCCTTGTACCGTTTTGCATGACCACTCATACGGGCCGTGTCAGCGCTGCCCTGGAGATGACTCGCCCCTATTAGGCCTTATCTCGGCCGTGTCGGCGCGTCGGCGACGCTGCCGGTCCACGTGCCGCTCTGTTCCCGTATGCATGCTATACAGCAGCGCCGCTGTGATGGTGTGGACCGCGCTTTAATGACCGCTGGCCAGCGGCGGGGGGTGGCACCGTTCGGGGAGAGATCGGCCATCGGCGGCCGGGCACTGTTAGTCGCCGCTCGTTGTGATGCATGCTCGGGGCCCGGGGTCGGTTAGATTACGCCGCCGCCGCCGCCGACGACGACCAATCATACGGTACGATCCGCTTACTAATGCTGTGACAGCGGACGCTATTTCAGCAATGGTCCCATGTAGTAATGGTCGCTCCAGATGCGATTGCCGTTTTGTGAAATGTCCGTTGTAATTGGTATGCCGATGGCTCGTGTATA
Source organism: Chirona hameri (assembly GCA_036785665.1). Classification (NCBI taxonomy): domain Eukaryota; kingdom Metazoa; phylum Arthropoda; class Thecostraca; order Balanomorpha; family Balanidae; genus Chirona; species Chirona hameri. The sequence goes on along the minus strand of JAXIVJ010004181.1, from coordinate 10,829 downwards.
CTCGTGGTAGAAGGCTAGCGGTGGATATAGAGCTGCAGCTGGACAGCCGTGATGGCTTCCTTATGGTAGCGTTTATCCCTGTAATGATTCGCCAGTGAATGTCATTTGCTTACTCTTCATGTGCTTGTGCACTAATATATTTGTTGGCATGATCTAACCGGTGTCACGCCTTAATGCGGATTGGTGGTGGTTGGTGCTGGTTGCGTTTCACACACTGCATGCTCGATAAAGGCATAACTCCTGCACGTGGAGACTGGACCCGACACAGACAGGTAGGTGGCACCGCTAACGCCATCCACTGATAGTAGAACAGGCTGGCTGTTGCTGGAATCAATCATTCATTTGCGCCATGCTATTTTATTTGTTATTTTATTTTGTCTGTTATAGCGATTTTATTTGTGTGTTTATGTGTCTAACAACACTTGGAACAACATTCTAATAACAACATCTAACATTTGGTTTCGTTTCTAAAGACCGGCTATCGCATGATGTTTGGGAGCCTGTGCCTGAGCGGGGGGGGGGGGGGGGGCCTGCCTGTGTGCGTTGCATCGACCTGTAGCGATACCAGCAATGTTGAGTAACGACTAACCTGGAGCAAAGCGGTGCATATTGCATAGATCAGAAACTATTTATATGTTGCAATTGTGATGAAAATATGAATGTTGCGATTTTCGACTAACCGGTTTGTTGTTGTTGCAGAGATAAAGAAGAAACGTCACGCTGGTAAGTATACTTTGTTCCCTCGTGTCAGGCGGAGAAAATGTGTAAATATTGATATATGATTGTATTTATTTTCAATCATATCACGAAAAATGTCATCATAAGTTTG
>JAXIVJ010004181.1:5000-7500 GCA_036785665.1 Chirona hameri | reverse complement strand
CAGCCTGGTCTCCGAGTACAGACGGCGCCCTCCATGGACTGTCGAGTGGTGGTGTCGGCTGTGGCGAGGTTGTCGCGCTGTGGCTGGTCGGTTCTAACCCGGGTGGGACCGGGTCACCCAGGTAGTTGCTGTGTGAGGCTCCACGGAAAGTAACTAAAGCAAGATGCGCGTTTTGCCGCTGGGAAGTCTCAGAGGGCTGTGTGGGAATATGTAACCCTGGCCTCTGCGCTATAGTGTAGGAAGGATTATTTTTTTTCAGGCAAGCGTGGATGCATACTTGCCCTGGTCTCAACTCTCTTGATCTGCCTATCTGACCTCAGCTGTGCTGTTCTGTTCGTGCCTGCCTTCACCTGCCCTGACCTATCCCTCCCTTACAGAACCTGACTCGACCCGACCCGACCTGACCTAATTATGTCACAGGCGGACCGCGATTTGATGCCGCCACCCAAGTTCAGCATCAAGAAGCGCAAGTCGAAGAAGCCTCAGGACTTCCAGAACCTCAAGTCGCGCATCTCTGCTCCGATCCTGCAGCCTGGGGGCGGCCTGCCGATGCCAGAGGGCAGCCTGGGAGGCGCCGAGCCGATCCCGCCCGACGCCCGACGGCACTCCGAGGCGGACCTGTCGCGCATCTCGGCCGGAGAAGACGCCGTCAGTCAGGGCGGCTCTCTCCGCGGCGAGGACTCTGACTCTGACTACGGCTTCGGCTCCGGCTGGGTCGGCTAGGCTCGCCTCTGGCTGGGCCGGCTCGGCCTCCGTCGGTCCGGCCGGTCCGGCCGTGCGAACGGCAGCCGGACGGCGACGTTAGGTGGCGCTGCAGTCGATTAGGAAAGATATAGATGGCGCTGATGTCGATCACTGGAGGCTAGAATGTATGTTACCAGGTTTGGTCGGTGGAAGCGACGCTTGCTGCCCAAAATGCGGTGATTGGCGACTACTGTACCAAAAGAGGAAAATTAGAGACACGAGATAGTTTAGTGGCAGAGACGCACAATACGTCATCCGTTGGTGAAGCGGAGGCCGCAACTTTGTGATCGCTCAACGAATGTGACGTGCATTTGACGCACGCTTTGTCGCCGTGTTGCCTGTTAACTTATTATGTAATAGTGTATCCAATTTTCATCTTACTATTTGGGTGTCGGCAGGGTGTATTGGTTATAGAGGCGATGGTTACCGGCTACTCGGTGCTGGTCATTATCAGTTATCCTCGCTTTATATTCGTCGTGAATGTTTGGGTACTGCACCAAATGTACCTGCACTTGTTCCATTGTTCAGTAGGTTTTCAGTTTTACATTAGTCGCTTTTCGCTTAAATAGCCACTGTGTAACTGAAAGGCCGTTGAACTGTTGTAGCCTCTTATGTAATAAGCCCCCTAGAATCTCATGCAATCTCCATATGGAGAGTGGGTATCGTCCGATACCAAAAGAAATCAACTGAAACAAACTGAGATTGTGGTTAAGCTTCTTGTCGCTTGGCTGTGGTCATTGGTTTACTAGCACGGAGAGAAAAAAATTTCAAAACTGGTGCGCACGCACTCTCTCATATTGTAGATATAATGGTATTAATGAAACTCGCTATTCGATAGGGAGTTCCGTCGATTCTAAGATTTCCGTTTGGTACTTTTCGGTTTCGCGGCAGTGGTATGTTTTCAGTAGAAGCTTCTGAAGTAGTCCACGAAACATACGTCGGTTATTTTATGTTAGTGCTAGCAGCATCGTTCCTGGATTTGAGTTTAAATACCCGAGGCTCGGACTCGCACACGGTTACGTGAGGAGGTGAACAATCGAACGAAAATTTACTACATGAGTCTGTGAGTTTTGAATGCACGGCATAAGCACTAGTTTATAGATGGTATATTTTATCGAAAGCCCTTGGACCTGTACTCTTCAGAAGCTTTCAATAAGTAAATCCCTTTTGTGTGCTGGCTTTATGGAGTGTGTTGAAAAAGTTCACGGATTAGTGTGTACATTTTGCGTCATGTTTTTCAGTTTAGGTTGTATTGACGTCAGGTGCGGTGCATTGTTAAGTCAGCTGCTCGCTCGACGGCACGTCACTGGTACCTAGCAGTCACGTCACTGGTACCTAGCAGTCACGTCACTGGTACCTAGCAGTCACGTCACTGGTACCTAGCAGTCACGTCACTGGTACCTAGCAGTCACGTCACTGGTACCTAGCAGTCACGTCACTGGTACCTAGCAGTCACGTCACTGGTACCTAGCAGTCACGGCCCGTCTCAGAGTGCATCTTCTCCGCTCATCCGTCCACCCGTTCTGTTGTCGTGGGCTGTGGGTTTCGATCTGCTCCTCCCTTTCTCCGTCGGTAGTGTGTTAGTCTCTCAGTGTCGGACCGGGGACCAGCTCGCGCGCGTCCGCTGCGGCCGAGCTGACCATTCATCGTGTCTTGCACCAGAACAAGGTAGAGCTCGGGCACACTCACAGCCTTCAGACCGCTGCAGGGCGCCTCAGTAGTGGGTATCGACCTCCGTGTGTCTATTGTGTCACCG
>JAXIVJ010004180.1:7500-85801 GCA_036785665.1 Chirona hameri | reverse complement strand
TATTGGTCTGCGCATGCTCCCTGGCAGTGCTGGCACTTTCAGACGGTACGGTACATCATATATGCGCCGCATTCCTTCGTCAAAAAGTCAAATATCTTCGGCTGGAGTCTTTTCAGCAAAAAAAGTTGCAGATAAGGATTTCTCAACACGGGCTACAAAACTGCTATTTCAGTTCAAAACCCCATGTTGAAGGTGAACTATTTCCTTTAAAGGGAATAGTTCACCCTCAACATGGGTTTTGAACTGAAATAGCAGTTTTGTAGCACGTGTTGAGAAATCCTTATCTGCAACTTTTCTTGGCTGAAAAGACTCTCCAGCCGAAGATATTTGACTTTTTGGCGAAGGAATACGGCGCATATATGATGTACCGTACCGTCTGAAAGTGCCAGCACTGCCATGGAGCATGCGCAGACCAATAACGCACACCATAAAATCAATAATTTACAACCTTCTGTTCTGAATTGGCGCGATGTAGGACCATTTTTAAAAAGAAAAAAAGAAACTGTATTCAAAAATACAATAAAATCGTGTTCTGAAGAAAAAAATCCGAAGGTGAACTATTTCCTTTAAGTAATTTCGACACAGGACTAGTGGGCCCGATTTCAATCCCGCTGTTCCGGGCCACGATCGGGGAATGAACGCTCGCCGCCGCGCCGCCGGAGGCAGGTACACTCTCTGGCACGTAGTCTCTGGTCACGACGCCTCGTTAATATCCGCTCAGCCGCCCGGGCGGCGCGGCGTCCCCTTGTCAGAGACTGTACTTGGCGTCAGGCGGAGTGGGGCGGAGCCAGAACGCCAGCTGCTATCGTACGATTTCTCGTGAAATAGAAAGAGAAACTTACTTCTTTCTCCACATATATCCATCAGTTGTCCAAACCAAAGTCATATTCATAGTTTTGAGCTCAAGATGCACCTAATGGTTGAACTTCAAGACAACTTTCAAGGTGACCTATTCCCTTTAAAGGGAATAGTTCACCTTGGAAATTTTTTAACCAACATGATTTGATTAAATTTTGTAATGCAATTTCTTTTTATATTGCAAAAATGGCCTTATATCGCGCCGATTCAGGACAGAAGGCCGTAAATTTGTATTGTTTATCAAAACTATATGCATACTCTCTAAGTCAGAGTCCTGACGTCACGCGAATGTAAAAAATGGTTCAGCCAATCAGATTCGAAAGTAGTCGCGTAAAGATAGACTCGCATTGGAGATGTGCCAACCGGCGGCCGGCGTTCGCTTGCTAGCACCAGCTGCAAGCTGATTGGCTGATTGTATAGCCTCTGCCCGGGCTAAAACCAGTACAACATTCTTTTGCCAGCACCGCATTCCTTCGCCAAAAACTCAAATATATTCGGCTGGAGAGTCTTTTCAGTCAAGACAACTTGCAAATAGGGGTTTCCCAACACGGGCTACAAAACTGCTATCTCAGTTTAAAACTAATGTTGAAGGTGAACTATTTCCTTTAAAGGAAATAGTTCATCTTGTAACTTTTTTACCCAACACGATATGATTACATTTTTTAATACAATTTATTTGTATATTGTCAAAAATGGCCTTATATCGCGCCGATTCAGGACCGAAGGCCGTAAATTTGTATTGTTTATCAAAACTATATGCATACTCCCTGAGTCAGAGTCCTGACGTCACGCGAATGTAAAACATGGTTCAGCCAATCTGATTCGGAAGTAGTCGCGTAAAGATAGACTCGCATTGGAGATGTGCCAACCGGCGGCCGGCGATCGCTTGCTAGCACTATCTGCAAGCTGATTGACTGATGGTATAGCCTCTGCCCGGGCTAGAACCAGTACAACATTCTTTCGCCAGCACCGCATTCCTTCGCCAAAAACTCAAATATATTCGGCTGGAGAGTCTTTTCAGTCAAGAAAACTTGCAGATAGGGGTTTCCCAACTTAGGCTACAAAACTGCTATCTCAGTTTAAAACTAATGTTGAAGGTCTCTTAGTCAGTCTCTTATTTTTCAGTCTCTTATTTCCTTTAAGAGTTGCTCCAATCGCAAAAATAATGGTCTCAGTCGATTCCTCAGGTCCATATCTAACCTCCGCATTGGCAACCTCACGCGTTCCTCATATACTTGAGACCATAAAAGGTTCTCAAAGGACAGGGCACCTCAAAAGCCCGGGTTTTGCTTCAATCGCAAAAAAATAATGGTATCAGTCGATTCCTCGGGTCCATATCTAACCTCTGCATTGGCAACCTAACGCGTACCTTATATAATTGAGACCATAAAAGGTTATCAAAGGACGGGGCGCCTCAAAACGCCCTTTAATGTTGCTCCAATCGCGAAAATAATGGTCTCAGTCGATTCTTAGGGTTCATATCTAACCTCCGCATTGGCAAACTCACGCGTACCTTATATACTTGAGACCATAAAAGGTTCTCAAAGGAAGGAGCGCCCCCCCCCCCAAAAAAACATAAAGGTTGCTCCAATGGCACAAATAATGATCTCAGTAGATTTCCCAGGTCCATATATAACCTACACATCGCCAAACTTACGCATGCCTCATATCCTTGAGACTATAAAAGGTTATCACAGGACGCCCTTAAAGATTGCTCCATTCGGAAAAATAATGGTCTCAGTCGACTCCTCGGGTCCATATCTAACCTCCGGACCGGCAACCTCATGCGTGCCTTATATACTTGAGACTATACAAGGTTCTCAAAGGGCGGGGCGCCCTTAAGGGTTGCTTCGCTTCACAATGTGGTTCCATGTCATTTGGGGCACGCTGATCACTAAAATAACATTCATTTTGACATTAAAATTCATCTCCAAGGTCGTTTTTAAGGTCAAAGGACGGGGCGCCTCAAAACGCCCTTAATGGTTGCTTCAATGGTAAAAATAATGGTCTTAGTCGATTTATCGGGTCCATATCTAACCTCCGCATTGGAACCCTCACGCGTGCCTCACATCCTTGATGCCATAAAAGGTTCTCAAAGGACGGCCTTAAAACGCCCTTAAGGGTTGCTCTAATCGCAAAAATGATAGTCTCAGTCGATTCCTCGGGTCCATATCTAACCTCTGCATCGGCAACCTCACGCGTTCCTCATATACTTGAGACCATACAAGGTTCTCAAAGGGCATTCCTTCGGCTGCTTAACGGTTGCTTCGCTTCACAATGTGGTTACAGATTAATTGGGGCACGCTGATCACGAAAATGACATTTACTTTGATATTAAAATTCATCTTCAAGGTCTTTATGGTCTCAAGTATTTAAGGTACGCATGAGTTTTCCACCGCAGAGGTTAGATATGGACCCAATAAATCGACTGAGACCATTATTTTTGCGATTGGAGCAACCATTAAGGGCGTTTTGAGGCGCCCCGTCCTTTGAGAACCTTTTATGGTCTCAAGTATATAAGGTATGCGTGAGTTTGCCGATGCGGAGGTTAGCTATGGACCCGAGGAATCGACTGAGACAATTATTTTTGCGATTGGAGCAACCCTTAAAGGGAATAGGTCACCTCGAAAGTTGTCTCGAAGTTTTCAACCATACGGTGCATCTTGAGCTCAAAACTACGAATATGACTTTGGTTTGGACAACTGATGGATATATGTGGAGAAAGAAGTAAGTTTCTCTTTCTATTTCACGAGAAATCGTACGATAGCAGCAGGCGTTACGGCTCCCCCGCTCCGCCTGACGCCAAGTACAGTCTCTGACAAGAGGCCTCGGCGCCGCCCGGGCGGCTGAGCGGATATTATCGAGGCGTCGTGACCAGAGACTACGTGCCAGAGAGTGTACCTGCCTCCAGCGGCGAGCCGGCGGCGGCGAGCGGCGAGCGAAAGGAACTGATCGTGGCCCGGAACAGCGGAATTGAAACCGGGCCCACTAGTCCTGTGTCGAAATTGCTTAACGTAGGGAGGTAATTCTTTCACCACAACCCATTTTTAGATCTGCTTTACAAATCTGCTATCTCAGTCCAAAACTCCATGTTAAAGGTGAACTATTCCCTTTAAGGGCGTTTTGAGGCGCCCCGTCCTTTGATAACCTTTTATGGTCCCAAATATATTGGGAACGCGTGAGTTTGCCAACGCGGAGGTTAGATATGGACCCGAGGAATCGACTGATACTATTATGTTTGCGATTGGAGCAACCCTTAAGGGCATTTTCAGGCGCCCCGTCCTTCAAGAACTTTTTATGGTCTCAAGTATATAGGGTACGCGTGAGGTTGCCAATGCGGAGGTTAGATATGGACCCGAGGAATCGACTGAGACCATTATTTTTTAGATTGGAGCAACTCTTAAGGGCGTTTTGAGGCGCCCCGTCCTTTGAGAACCTTTTATGGTTTCAAGTATATGTTGAACGCGTGAGGTTGCCAATGCGGAGGACCGAGGAATCGACTGAGACCATTATTTTCACGATTGAAGCAACCCTTAAGGGCGTTTTGAGGCTCCCCGTCATTTGAGAACCTTTTATGATCTCATCTAACCTGAGGAATCGACTGAGACCATTGTTTTTGCGATTGGAGCAACCGTTAAGGGCTTTTTGAGGCCCCAATCCTTGGACCTTGAAAACGACCCTGAAGATGACCTCGAATGTCAAAATAAATGTTATTTTCGTGAGCAGAGTGCCCCAATTGATCTGTAACCACATTTTGAAGCGAATCGCTACTCAACGCTGAATTCGAATCCGAATCCGAGGTTAACTTCACGGACATGAATTCTCCATCGTTTCTTCCGATCCAATAACACGTCCATGAAGACAGCAACGTATTCGTATTCGTATTCGTATTCGTATTCGTATTCGTATTCGTATTCGTATTCGTATTCGTATTCGTATTCGTATTCGTATTCGTATTCGTATTCGTATTCGTATTCGTATTCGTATTCGTATTCGTATTCGTATTCGTATTCGTATTCGTATTCGTATTCGTATTCGTATTCGTATTCGTATTCGTATTCGTATTCGTATTCGTATTCGTATTCGTATTCGTATTCGTATTCGTATTCGTATTCGTATTCGTATTCGTATTCGTATTCGTATTCGTATTCGTATTCGTATTCGTATTCGTATTCGTATTCGTATTCGTATTCGTATTCGTATTCGTATTCGTATTCGTATTCGTATTCGTATTCGTATTCGTATTCGTATTCGTATTCGTATTCGTATTCGTATTCGTATTCGTATTCGTATTCGTATTCGTATTCGTATTCGTATTCGTATTCGTATTCGTATTCGTATTCGTATTCGTATTCGTATTCGTATTCGTATTCGTATTCGTATTCGTATTCGTATTCGTATTCGTATTCGTATTCGTATTCGTATTCGTATTCGTATTCGTATTCGTATTCGTATTCGTATTCGTATTCGTATTCGTATTCGTATTCGTATTCGTATTCGTATTCGTATTCGTATTCGTATTCGTATTCGTATTCGTATTCGTATTCGTATTCGTATTCGTATTCGTATTCGTATTCGTATTCGTATTCGTATTCGTATTCGTATTCGTATTCGTATTCGTATTCGTATTCGTATTCGTATTCGTATTCGTATTCGTATTCGTATTCGTATTCGTATTCGTATTCGTATTCGTATTCGTATTCGTATTCGTATTCGTATTCGTATTCGTATTCGTATTCGTATTCGTATTCGTATTCGTATTCGTATTCGTATTCGTATTCGTATTCGTATTCGTATTCGTATTCGTATTCGTATTCGTATTCGTATTCGTATTCGTATTCGTATTCGTATTCGTATTCGTATTCGTATTCGTATTCGTATTCGTATTCGTATTCGTATTCGTATTCGTATTCGTATTCGTATTCGTATTCGTATTCGTATTCGTATTCGTATTCGTATTCGTATTCGTATTCGTATTCGTATTCGTATTCGTATTCGTATTCGTATTCGTATTCGTATTCGTATTCGTATTCGTATTCGTATTCGTATTCGTATTCGTATTCGTATTCGTATTCGTATTCGTATTCGTATTCGTATTCGTATTCGTATTCGTATTCGTATTCGTATTCGTATTCGTATTCGTATTCGTATTCGTATTCGTATTCGTATTCGTATTCGTATTCGTATTCGTATTCGTATTCGTATTCGTATTCGTATTCGTATTCGTATTCGTATTCGTATTCGTATTCGTATTCGTATTCGTATTCGTATTCGTATTCGTATTCGTATTCGTATTCGTATTCGTATTCGTATTCGTATTCGTATTCGTATTCGTATTCGTATTCGTATTCGTATTCGTATTCGTATTCGTATTCGTATTCGTATTCGTATTCGTATTCGTATTCGTATTCGTATTCGTATTCGTATTCGTATTCGTATTCGTATTCGTATTCGTATTCGTATTCGTATTCGTATTCGTATTCGTATTCGTATTCGTATTCGTATTCGTATTCGTATTCGTATTCGTATTCGTATTCGTATTCGTATTCGTATTCGTATTCGTATTCGTATTCGTATTCGTATTCGTATTCGTATTCGTATTCGTATTCGTATTCGTATTCGTATTCGTATTCGTATTCGTATTCGTATTCGTATTCGTATTCGTATTCGTATTCGTATTCGTATTCGTATTCGTATTCGTATTCGTATTCGTATTCGTATTCGTATTCGTATTCGTATTCGTATTCGTATTCGTATTCGTATTCGTATTCGTATTCGTATTCGTATTCGTATTCGTATTCGTATTCGTATTCGTATTCGTATTCGTATTCGTATTCGTATTCGTATTCGTATTCGTATTCGTATTCGTATTCGTATTCGTATTCGTATTCGTATTCGTATTCGTATTCGTATTCGTATTCGTATTCGTATTCGTATTCGTATTCGTATTCGTATTCGTATTCGTATTCGTATTCGTATTCGTATTCGTATTCGTATTCGTATTCGTATTCGTATTCGTATTCGTATTCGTATTCGTATTCGTATTCGTATTCGTATTCGTATTCGTATTCGTATTCGTATTCGTATTCGTATTCGTATTCGTATTCGTATTCGTATTCGTATTCGTATTCGTATTCGTATTCGTATTCGTATTCGTATTCGTATTCGTATTCGTATTCGTATTCGTATTCGTATTCGTATTCGTATTCGTATTCGTATTCGTATTCGTATTCGTATTCGTATTCGTATTCGTATTCGTATTCGTATTCGTATTCGTATTCGTATTCGTATTCGTATTCGTATTCGTATTCGTATTCGTATTCGTATTCGTATTCGTATTCGTATTCGTATTCGTATTCGTATTCGTATTCGTATTCGTATTCGTATTCGTATTCGTATTCGTATTCGTATTCGTATTCGTATTCGTATTCGTATTCGTATTCGTATTCGTATTCGTATTCGTATTCGTATTCGTATTCGTATTCGTATTCGTATTCGTATTCGTATTCGTATTCGTATTCGTATTCGTATTCGTATTCGTATTCGTATTCGTATTCGTATTCGTATTCGTATTCGTATTCGTATTCGTATTCGTATTCGTATTCGTATTCGTATTCGTATTCGTATTCGTATTCGTATTCGTATTCGTATTCGTATTCGTATTCGTATTCGTATTCGTATTCGTATTCGTATTCGTATTCGTATTCGTATTCGTATTCGTATTCGTATTCGTATTCGTATTCGTATTCGTATTCGTATTCGTATTCGTATTCGTATTCGTATTCGTATTCGTATTCGTATTCGTATTCGTATTCGTATTCGTATTCGTATTCGTATTCGTATTCGTATTCGTATTCGTATTCGTATTCGTATTCGTATTCGTATTCGTATTCGTATTCGTATTCGTATTCGTATTCGTATTCGTATTCGTATTCGTATTCGTATTCGTATTCGTATTCGTATTCGTATTCGTATTCGTATTCGTATTCGTATTCGTATTCGTATTCGTATTCGTATTCGTATTCGTATTCGTATTCGTATTCGTATTCGTATTCGTATTCGTATTCGTATTCGTATTCGTATTCGTATTCGTATTCGTATTCGTATTGGTATTCGTATTCGTATTCGTATTCGTATTGGTATTGGTATTGGTATTCGTATTCGTATTCGTATTCGTATTCGTATTCGTATTCGTATTCGTATTCGTATTCGTATTCGTATTCGTATTCGTATTCGTATTCGTATTCGTATTCGTATTCGTATTCGTATTCGTATTCGTATTCGTATTCGTATTCGTATTCGTATTCGTATTCGTATTCGTATTCGTATTCGTATTCGTATTCGTATTCGTATTCGTATTCGTATTCGTATTCGTATTCGTATTCGTATTCGTATTCGTATTCGTATTCGTATTCGTATTCGTATTCGTATTCGTATTCGTATTCGTATTCGTATTCGTATTCGTATTCGTATTCGTATTCGTATTCGTATTCGTATTCGTATTCGTATTCGTATTCGTATTCGTATTCGTATTCGTATTCGTATTCGTATTCGTATTCGTATTCGTATTCGTATTCGTATTCGTATTCGTATTCGTATTCGTATTCGTATTCGTATTCGTATTCGTATTCGTATTCGTATTCGTATTCGTATTCGTATTCGTATTCGTATTCGTATTCGTATTCGTATTCGTATTCGTATTCGTATTCGTATTCGTATTCGTATTCGTATTCGTATTCGTATTCGTATTCGTATTCGTATTCGTATTCGTATTCGTATTCGTATTCGTATTCGTATTCGTATTCGTATTCGTATTCGTATTCGTATTCGTATTCGTATTCGTATTCGTATTCGTATTCGTATTCGTATTCGTATTCGTATTCGTATTCGTATTCGTATTCGTATTCGTATTCGTATTCGTATTCGTATTCGTATTCGTATTCGTATTCGTATTCGTATTCGTATTCGTATTCGTATTCGTATTCGTATTCGTATTCGTATTCGTATTCGTATTCGTATTCGTATTCGTATTCGTATTCGTATTCGTATTCGTATTCGTATTCGTATCCGTATCCGTATCCGTATCCGTATCCGTATCCGTATCCGTATTCGTATTCGTATTCGTATTCGTATTCGTATTCGTATTCGTATTCGTATTCGTATTCGTATTCGTATTCGTATTCGTATTCGTATTCGTATCCGTATCCGTATCCGTATCCGTATCCGTATCCGTATCCGTATCCGTATCCGTATCCGTATCCGTATCCGTATCCGTATCCGTATCCGTATCCGTATCCGTATCCGTATCCGTATCCGTATTCGTATTCGTATCCGTATCCGTATCCGTATCCGTATCCGTATCCGTATCCGTATCCGTATCCGTATCCGTATCCGTATCCGTATCCGTATCCGTATCCGTATCCGTATCCGTATCCGTATCCGTATCCGTATCCGTATCCGTATCCGTATCCGTATCCGTATCCGTATCCGTATCCGTATCCGTATCCGCATCCGCATCCGCATCCGCATCCGCATCCGCATCCGCATCCGCATCCGCATCCGCATCCGCATCCGCATCCGCATCCGCATCCGCATCCGCATCCGCATCCGCATCCGCATCCGCATCCGCATCCGCATCCGCATCGGCATCGGCATCGGCATCGGCATCGGCATCGGCATCGGCATCGGCATCGGCATCGGCATCGGCATCGGCATCGGCATCGGCATCGGCATCGGCATCGGCATCGGCATCGGCATCGGCATCGGCATTGGCATTCGCATTCGCATTGGCATTCGCATTCGCATTCGCATTCGCATTCGCATTCGTATTCGTATTCGTATTCGTATTCGTATTCGTATTCGTATTCGTATTCGTATTCGTATTCAAATACGTATTCAAAGTAACCGAAGGTTGGTTGAACATTGGATAACACTATTCTTTAGAATTGTGTTTCCATTGTGAAACAACCCTGTTGAGCTGTGTGGAAGAACCGCCGTCGGCGCGCTGGGGCTATCTTCTCTGGGGGCTAATCTTCTCCTGCCAGGGGGAAAAAAGGGACGGAGGTGCGCATGCGCGACGCAGAGGCGTTCGTAACTGGGCTTACTGGGGGTGCAACAATGCATAAATCGTTGCATCTTTTTGTGAGAATAAAAATACAATGAAGGCATATTGACACATTTTTGTATTATGCCAAGCCACATGTGGACTACCAGATTGATTGTGATTTCATACCGCCTTTTCCGCCCTTTTGGGCTCTGGTATCCTGCTTTGAATATGGTTTGCCACTCTGTAAAAGAGCGACAAATATATTTACAATAATAAGAAGGAAAAAACCGTCATAAAATTACCACAAATTGACAACATGATGTTTTGTATTTTTGTTTTAGCTAAGTCATACGTTTTTGTATTTAGTAGTCACATACCTTAAATTCTCCAATGCATTACGACCAATGGGAAGGCAGGATTGTCCTAAATTAGAATGGCAGACCAATACAAATCGCATACTGTCCTAAGTTGTGCGTGACGTAGGCTCTTGAAATGTTTATCAAGGTATATTTAATAGAGGTAGGGATGTAAGGATTTTAGTGACGTGCCTTCCTCAGTTATTTTGTTTTTGTCATAATGTGGTGGCTATGGCTATGGCTATTGCATAATGGATTTTAAAAACAATGCATATACATTATTTTTGTTTTGGACATCACGACCGCCGAAGCGGAGCCCTCCGGTGTGGTTGGGCCGCGTACATTGCAATGTAAACTTGCGATCAGTGAAGACCCCGAATAAGTCCCTTGTTAATGGTCTTGACAGTGATTTGATCCTAGGCTAACCTAACCTAACCTAACGCCGCCATTAAAGGAAATAGTTCACCTTGGAATTTTTTACCAAACACGATTTGATGATATTCTTTAATACAATTTATTTTCATATTGTCAAAAATGGCCTTATATCGCACCGATTCAGGACAGAAGGCCGTACATTTTTATTGTTTATCAAAACTATATGCATACTCTCTGAGTCAGAGTCCTGACGTCACGCGAATGTAAACAATGGTTCAGTCAATCAGATTCGAAAGTAGTCGCGTAAGGATAGACTCGCATTGGAGATGTGCCAACCGGCGGCCGGCGGTTTGCTTGCTAGCACCAGCTGCAAACTGATTGGCTGATGGTATAGCCTCTGCCCGGGCCAGAACCAGTACAACATTCCTTCGCCAGCACCGCATTCCTTCGCCAAAAAATCAAATATATTCGGCTGGAAAGTCTTTTCAGTCAAGAAAACTTGCAGATAGGGGTTTCCCAACACGGGCTACACAACTGCTATCTCAGTTTAAAACTAATGTTGAAGGTGAACTATTTCGGGTCTAACTATTTCCTTTAAAGGAAATAGTTCACCTTGAACATTAGTTTTAAACTGAGATAGCAGTTTTGTAGCTAACAAATCTGAAAACTCAACGGATTTGGTCCCCTATATTTTGAGGGTGCCCCTATTTCAGCATTTTTTTTTATTGACAACGTTGGCTATAGGTATTTGCAATATCAGTCGTACCCTTTATATCATTTAAAGTGCCGCGGATGGTGCTAAAATATATTATTTGTACAGTCAAGAGCGGCCCCAGACGGCCGATGAAGAATTGACCAAGAGGGAATTCGAGTTTTCTGACCGGTGGGGGGAGGGGGTTGGAAGCCGTTTTTACGAGCAGTAAATCTTATGCATGCGATAAACTATTATTGCTCCGCGAAGCGGCGCCAAAATTTGAGGTTTTGAGCGGGTTGGAGAACTAAGTTTTAAGCTATTGGAACCAGCATGCAGGGTCAAAACGAGGAAATATGTCTGGAGCAAAAGGTAGTGTCAAAAGACAAGTTGCCCCCCCCCCATTTAAGGCCAAAGGTGAGGCCATGACCACCATATCCCCCCTGCGGCCGCCAGTGTGTAGTCTATATTAGACCCCTTTTTACTGGAAAAGAACACTGATTGGCGGCGCGGATTTTTTTTGCTTTATGTTGTGTTTGTCTAGATAACTAGGCCCTAAAAATTGAAAGGTTCTATAATCTATATGTATCAGCCCAATTGGGGGCCCTCAGAGCCCCTCGAGTCCGATACGTTGTTGCCTCTGGTATGGCACGTTGGTGCCCCTTCATAGCCCAAGGGACGGGAGGCATGAAGGGACATTTTTTGGGCATAATTTAGCAATTTTTATTTAGCATCATTTCGCGATTTTTTTCTTCTTCCAGCGACCAATTCTTGTGATTTCATGGCGGCTCCAGCCCATTGTTTTCCCTCCTGGATTCAAGGAGGCACAGTGGCCCGGTGTTTCGGAGTTTCCCCTCGCCCCACAGTGCCGCCTACCGTCACGATGGTGCCCCTGGCACACCGGCGCGGTGGTGCCCCTGGTACACTGGCGCCGCGGTGGTGCCCCTGGTGCCCGGGCGCGGTGGTGCCTCCAAGATGCGGTGGTGCCCCCACGGCCCGGTGGTGCCCCCACGGCCCGGTGGTCCCCCACGGCGCGGTGGTGCCCTTGGTTAAAAAAACACTGAATGATTTGCGCCGCGTAGCGGCGCGGATTTTTTGGCTTTATTTTGGTGGTGCCCCTGGTGTCCCGGCGCGGTGGTGCCCGCACGGTGGTGCCCCCCGTCGCGGCTCAGAGAGGTCCATCTCGGGTCTGAAAGGGGCCCATCGTGGACTCAGAAAGGGCCCATTTCAGGCCTGATAAAACCCAATTAGCCTCAGAAAGCGAGCATCTCAAGTCCATAATTTGTTTTAGGGGCACCACCGTGCGGTAATTATTTCATGGCGGATTTTTCAGCCAATGCTAAGGGGCCCACTTCGGTTAGCCACCCCCGTCGCAAAATTCTGGCTGCGCCCCTGATTACAGCTGAGGTCAGGGATGTCAAAATACATATAATATATTTCCCAGCCCCCACCAGTAACGGTTGGCAGCACTCGGACGTTTGGGCGTTACAAACCTACTACACCATAGGGTTCCCATGTTAAAATCGATGATTTTCAGACGAAGCTTGCTCATAACCTATGGAATATATTTGAAATCCGACTTCGGAACCAGATAGCTACAAGCTTAGGCTGCAACGTTTTTATTTACCATTTTTCGATATTCTGGGTGTAAAGGGGTTAAAAAGGCTTGGGGGTTAAAAAACGTCGGAACGACAGCTGACCGCTTCCAAATACTACTATTGGTACTGGAATATACACTACTTCGACTATTACTTCGTAGGGTATTAATAATGACCGCTTCCAAATGCTACTACAGGTACTGAAATATACACTACTTCGACTACTACTTCGTGTATTTGCTGGAGTTGAATTCAATAAATAAAGATTTAATCTATGGAAATACAAGTTATTGATAGCAAACAATACATATAATTTATAATAGACAAAACAATTCCCAGAACATATGATTTCTTGTCTATTTCATTTGGCCGTTACATTTCTTACTGTTCTACCCGTTGTTCTATTACCCTGATATTTCCCACAAGGCAAACAAATTAGGCGAAAACCAAATGGTTATACTCCTTTATACTTCAGGCAGTTAGGAAGAAGCAGTGAAGTTCGCATCTCCGTATTATCGCCAAATGTCACAACACAAATATAAAAATCGGGCCCTGGACCCGCCTCTGTTAAGGTTTGGAACCCAAAATTTTGACTCCATATGTGGAATTCAATTATAGGAAAAGTCCCAAAATGTCATGGGTATCTCAGCCGTTCGGGTGATAACTGCGAAAAACATGAGGAGGGGGGAGGTAGGTAGGTAGGTAGGTAGGTAGGTAGGTAGGTAGGTAGGTAGGTAGGTAGGTAGGTAGGTAGGTAGGTAGGTAGGTAGGTAGGTAGGTAGGTAGGTAGGTAGGTTACACACTGGCGGATCCAGGGGGGGGGGGGCATTTAGGGCGGCCGCCCCCCCCCCCCCCCAGCCCAAAGTGGCCTGTTTCCCCCCCCCCAAAAAAAAAGGTTCACTCAAAAAGTGATCGTTAATGACTAAACGATACCTTATTTTTTATCTTTGAGATAAAAGTAATTCTTTGGTGAAAAAATATGGAAGTAATTTGGTAGCAATCGACATAGGCAAAAGAAACATTAGTGGCGCAAGACACAATCCGAAGGCTAGGACATATATAAGCGCAACACGTCCTCGGAAGATTTTTAGTACGAATACCTACTAAGAGGGGAAACGTTTTTTGGTACGGATTATTACTAAACGTTGCGAAGTTTAGTATCATTTCGTACTAATCAAGGGTTTAGTATCATTTCGTACTAATCAATGCATGCGCTCGTTAGCGATGGAAGGCCGGAAAAGGTGAATTTAGTGGCGTAAGTAAATTCATGATTCTGAGGAATCAGAATGGGTTGGATCAGGATGCATTTGAGTATTTTATCTACCGTGGTTGGATGTGTTGAGACTTCAGTGATTTGCCGTTAGTTATAGTTATCTTGGCCATGACCGCCATTTCTGTAGCGTCTGGTCAGGGACGGTTGCATAGTATATGTATATGTATTAAATCAGACAACATCCACAGTACAGTAGCTATTCTGCGTCCACGTCATATTAAAAAGCAAGAGCATCAAGATATGGGACTAGAGGTAAAACACATACATACAACAAGCATTCATGATAAGCAAGTGCGCCGCCGAGCACCACCACGTTACACGCCATACAGTACACACTACACCGACTCAGAGAGCAGCAGCTGCTTAAGTCTGTGCTTGAAAGGCGCCATTCTGAGGTCCCTAAGGTCTGGTGGAAGACCTTTGAACAAAACACCACAATGGACAAAACGCCTAACCCCAGAACCCGTCTTAGCTCGAGGGCATGACAACTGCCCAGTCTGTCTGGTGTTATGCACTGTCGAGACATAGAACATTTCGGCGATATCATGCGGGAGACCAGTTGCGAGCACAGATTTTAGCAAGCAGAGCTGATGGTATTTGACCAGTTGCTCAGCACTAAGCCACCCAAGTTCATTTAGCACTCCGGATATATGATCGTGTTTACGGCGACCGCTTATGACACAAGCACAGAAGTTCAGAAGCTTTTGAACCCGATGCATCTGCGCTTTGCCACAGGTGCCGTAAACAGACATGCAATACTGTATCGAGCTTAATACAAGGGCGTTCACAACAAAGGCCACGGTATATGATGGAAGGACGTGCTTCAAGTGAGATAGGGCGATCAGGGCACCAGTGCACCTGGCGACCAATTGACTGATGTGGTCATCAAAGGAAAGGTGTCTATCCATCACTAGACCAAGATTTTTTACTGTACGGCTTTCAGTTACAACGGATGTGCCAAATTTGATTTCGATTGGGGGAGATCACGCAACATATTTTTGGTTCCGAAAACAATAAGCTGAGTTTTTGATGTGTTTACTTTCATAGAATTAGAGCTGAACCAGTCCGAAACCACGGCAAGGGTGTTCTCCAATGACGAAATCAGTGCTACGATGTCATGTTTTTTGCCGGTTTTCCAAATTTGGACATCGTCTGCGTATTGAGCAATTTCAGCGCCATGAGCGTGCATGGCAAGATCATTGGAGAAAATTGAAAACATAATTGGACCCAGTGCTGTCCCCTGATACACCCCCATGGTGTTGGGCAGGGATGCCGAGCGCACAAGCTGACCGCTTCTGTCACGGGTTTGCACCTGCTGGGAGTGATTGGCTAGATATGACTCAAACCAGCGCGTGTCTACATTGTACAACCTAAGTTTGGAGAGCAGCTGAACCATTTTTTACATTCACGTGATGTCAGCTGACTAACTCAGAAAGTATGCATATAGTTTTGATAGTTTTGATATAGGCAGCGTTTTGAGTTACCTTCAAGTGTGACGCCATTGGCCGACTAATACCGTTATAAGTACCTAAGTGATTTTTCTGTGTGTCTGTGTGTCTGTGTGTCTGTGTGTCTGTGTGTCTGTGTGTCGGGCAAAATGGGTGGGGGGTGGACAGTGGGTTTGGGGAGGGGCGCCAAATCCAGCGGCATATTTCCAAAAGGTTGTTGAGCAGGGGAGCAGGCTGTCAGCGAAAAAGTTGTTGACGGGGTAGGCAGGGGCGTCAGCCAGCACATTTCTTGGAGTGGTGGGTCAGCTGAAATACAGCAAAAATGTACTCCCATGCGTATGCCTTTGCACATTTTTAATGTGGTTTTCATGTTATAGTAGGTACTTGTTATTAAAGGAAATAGTTTACCTTTTGAAATGTTTACCCAACACGATTTGATTATATTTTTAATACAATTTCTTTTATATTGTCAAAACTGGCCATATATCGCGCCTATTCAGGACAGAAGGCCGTAAATTTGTATTGTTTATCAAAACTATATGCATACTCTCTGAGTTAGTCAGCTGACGTCACGTGAATGTAAAAAATGGTTCAGCCAATCAGATTCAAAAGTAGTCATGTGAAGATAGATTCACATTGAAGATGTGCCAACCGGCGGTAGGCGATTCGGTTGCTAGCACCAGCTGCAAGCTGATTGGCTGATGGTATAGCCTCTGCCCAGGCTAGAACCAGTACAACATTCTTTCGCCAGCACCGCATTCCTTCGTCAAAAACTCAAATATATTTGGCTGGAGATTCTTCAGTAAAGAAAACTTGCAGATAGGGGTTTCCCAACACGGGCTACAAATCTGCTATCTCAGTTTAAACTAATGTTGAAGGTGAACTATTTCCTTTAAGCCAAGTGGCAATTTTTTTACAGGTTTGCATGATAAAACCCAGAAATCTGGGCGGTGAGCCTTGTAGAGGATAAGAAGCTAAACATGTTATTTGTTCAATTCACTGGACACCATTGCAACAAACTGAAGATGATGACGATGGCCATCGATGTGACAGCGCAAGGCAGCGTTACAATTTTGATTTTAGGTTGTGGAAAACAACATTTTAATATTGGAACTAGACTGTGATTGGAGCCAAGCTGAAGCCTGAAAAGTAACCCCTATTCCTGGTTGCTTATCTCTATATGATGAACAAATATTGAAATAATGTAGTTTTTCATTACATATTCCTCATAGTAAATATCGATGACCGGTCGCAGACAGCGCTCAATAGTACATATGATAATAATAACTTGATGTACATATGTACCCAACTGTAACAGCTGGTAACAGTACACATGATTTGAAAGCAAGAGGCAGAACAACGTTTCTGCACATACATGGTCCCTGTGGATCTGGAGGAGCCTGGGGTGATATGGTTTGGGGAGATGGTCCTGGCCTGGCGGCGACGAGAACCTCCCGCCCCGCGCGGCCACTCAGTACTTACACACTTCCATGATTATCATGATCATTGATCACACAGCACACGAGTACAACTGAAACGCAACAGCCCCGGGGTCTGGCACCGCAGGGCACCATCCATGGCATTACAACCCTGGTCCGCTGCTACACGGCGGCACGACTGCTCCACTGCAGCCCAGCGGCAGGTCCGGCACCACCAGTGCTGCGAGCATAACTCGCAGGAACACTGCGAGTACCACTACCTACCTACCTACCTACCTACCTACCTACCTACCTACCTACCTGCCTGCCTGCCTGCCTGCCTGCCTGCCTGCCTGCCTGCCTGCCTGCCTGCCTGCCTGCCTGCCTGCCTGCCTGCCTGCCTGCCTGCCTGCCTGCCTGCCTGCCTGCCTGCCTGCCTGCCTGCCTGCCTGCCTGCCTGCCTGCCTGCCTGCCTGCCTGCCTGCCTGCCTGCCTGCCTGCCTGCCTGCCTGCCTGCCTGCCTGCCTGCCTGCCTGCCTGCCTGCCTGCCTGCCTGCCTGCCTGCCTGCCTGCCTGCCTGCCTGCCTGCCTGCCTGCCTGCCTGCCTGCCTGCCTGCCTGCCTGCCTGCCTGCCTGCCTGCCTGCCTGCCTGCCTGCCTGCCTGCCTGCCTGCCTGCCTGCCTGCCTGCCTGCCTGCCTGCCTGCCTGCCTGCCTGCCTGCCTGCCTGCCTGCCTGCCTGCCTGCCTGCCTGCCTGCCTGCCTGCCTGCCTGCCTGCCTGCCTGCCTGCCTGCCTGCCTGCCTGCCTGCCTGCCTGCCTGCCTGCCTGCCTGCCTGCCTGCCTGCCTGCCTGCCTGCCTGCCTGCCTGCCTGCCTACCTACCTACCTACCTACCTACCTACCTACCTACCTACCTACCTACCTACCCACTGGCGGATCCAGCCGTCGTTTTTTTTTTGGGGGGGGGCAACTTTTTGTGGCAAAAAGGTACCCCCATTTTTTTTTCTCCGCGGATTTGGGCCGGTTACCTTATTTTGGTATTCGAGCATAAGAAATTCACTTTTCAAATTCACAAAAAAAAAAAAATGGGGTTAAAAAAAATTGGAAATCCGAGAGCCATTTTGAAGAACATGTCTTTTCCCTTCTTTTCGCGTGTTTTATTTGCAATTTGCTTGAAAACTCTGATTTCTACGATTTGCCAAACATTTATCGTTTTTCCACCAAAAATGGCATGACATGACGTCATTAAAACGTCATTATCTCCCAAAATGCTACATCAATTGCATTTAGAGTTGGTGAGAAGACTTAGACTTGATGCAGGATAAGGTACTGCAAGTTTTACGTTGATATCTATCATAGTTTTCAGGTTATTGAGAAAATCAGGGAGGGGAAGATTCTGCCCTCCCCCCCCCCCCCCCCCCCCCCCGCCCCCGCGGGTTCGGACAACAAATCGCATAGAGGTCAAAGGTCAAGGTCACGGGGACGAGTACGATATTTTAAGCTTCGGTACCAGCTTAGCTTGTGTACCCTCTAGTTTTTAGTTTACCGTCCGATTTGCTTGCAATGGGCAAAAAGAGACTCGTCGGCATCCCAGCTTGCGTCAGGAAAAACAAAAAATCACCTAGAGGTCCAAGGTCAAGGTCACGGAGACGAATACGAGATTTTAAGCTTCGGTACCAGCTTGTGTACCATCTATTTTTTTGTTTGTTCGCTTACCGTCCGATTTGCTCGCAATGGGAAAAAAAGGACTGGCCGGCACCCCACCTTGCGTCAGGAGAAACAAAAAATCACCTAGAGGTCCAAGGTCAAGGTCACGGGGACGAATACGAGATGTTAAGCTTCGGTACCAGCTTGTGTACCTTCTAGTTTTTTCGTTTATTGTCCAATTTGCTCGCAATGGGAAAAAAGGGACTCGCCGGCAACCCACCTTGCGTCAGGAATAACAAAAAATCACCTAGAGGTCAAAGGTCAAGGTCACGGGGACGAATACGAGATTCTAAGCTTCGGTACCAGCTTGTGTACCCTCTAGTTTTTTCGTTTACCATCCGATCTGCTCGCAATGGAAAAAAGGGACTCGCTGGCACCCTAGCTTGCGTCAGGAAAAACAAAACATCACCTAGAGGTCAAAGGTAAAGGTCACGGGGTGGAATACAAGATGCTAAGCTTCGGTACCAGCATGGTGTACCCTCTATTTTTTTTTTTAGTTTACAATCCGATTTGCTCGCAATGGGCAAAAAGGAACCCGCCGGCACGTTAGCTTGCGTCAGGAAAAACACAGTCATCCAGAGGTCAAAGGTCAAGGTCACGGGGACGAATACGAAATTCTAAGCTTCGGTACCAGCATGGTGTACCCTCTAGTTTTTTCGTTTACCTTCCGATTTGCTCGCAATGGGCAAAAAGGGACTCGCCGGCACCTTAACTTGCGTCAGGAAAAAAAAAAACATCACTTAGAGGTCAAAGGTCAAGGTCACGGGGACGAATACGAAATTCTAAGCTTCGGTACCAGCATGGTGTACCCTCTAGTTTTTTCGTTTACCGTCCGATTTGCTTGCAATGGTCAAAAAGGGACTCGACGGCACCCCAGCTTGCGTCAGGAAAAAGAAAACATCACCTAGAGGTCAAAGGCCAAGGTCACGGTGACGAATACGAGATGTTAAGCTTCGGTACCAGCTTGTCTACCCTTTAGTTTTTTGTTTACCGTCCGATTTGCTTGCAATGAGCAAAAAGGGACTCGACGGCACCCCAGCTTACGTCAGGAAAAACAGAACATCACCTAGAGGTCAAAGGTCAAGGTCACGGGGACGAATACGAAATTTTAAGCTTCGGTACCAGCTTGTGTACCCTCTAGTTTTTTTGTTTACCGTCTGATCTGCTCGCAATGGAAAAAAGGACTCGCTGGCACCCTAGCTTGCGTCAGGAAAAAAAATCACATAGAGGTCAAAGGTCAAGGTCACGGGGACGAATACGAGATTTTAAGCTTCGGTACCAGCTTGTGTACCCTCTAGTTTTTTCGTATACCGTCCGATTTGCTTGCAATGGGCAAAAAGGGACTCGTTGGCACCCCAGCTTGCGTCAGGTAAAACAAAACATCCAGATGTCAAAGGTCAAGGTCACGGGGACGAATACGAGATTCTAAGCTTCGGTACCAGCATGGTGTACCCTCTAGTTTTTTTAGTTTACAATCCGATTTGCTCGCAATGGGCAAAAAGGAACTCACCGGCACGTTAGCTTGCGTCAGGAAAAAACAAAAAGTCATCCAGAGGTCAAAGGTCAAGGTCACGGGGACGAATACGAGATTCTAAGCTTCGGTACCAGCATGGTGTACCCGCTAGTTTTTTTTTAGTTTACCGTCCGATTTGCTCGCAATGGGCAAAAAGGGACTCGCCGGCACCTTAGCTTGCGTCAGGAAAAACAAAACATCACCTAGAGGTCAAAGGTCAAGGTCACGGGGACGAATACGAGATTTTAAGCTTCGGTACCAGCTAGTGTACCCTCTAGTTTTTTTTCTTTTACCGTCCGATTTGCTCGCAATGGGCAAAAAGGGACTCGCCGGCACGTTAGCTTGCGTCAGGAAAAACAAAACATCACCTAGAGGTCAAAGGTCAAGGTCACGGGGACGAATACGAGATGTTAAGCTTCGGTACCGGAGCTTACAATCTCGAAAAAACTAGAGGGTACACATGCTGGTACCGAAGCTTAAAATCTCGTATTCGTCCCCGTGACCTTGACCTTTTACCTATAGGTGATTTTTTGTTTTTTCATGACGTAAGGTGGGGTGTCGTCGAGTCCCTTTTTGCCCATTGCGAGCAAATCGGACGGTAAACAAAAAAAAACTAGAGGGTACACCATGCTGGTACCGAAGCTTAAAATATCGTATTCGTCCCCGTGACCTTGACCTTTGACCTCTGGATGACTTTTTGCATTTCCTGACGCAAGCTAACGTGCCGGCGAGTCCCTTTTTGCCCATTGCGAGCAAATCGGACGGTAAACGTAAAAACTATCGGGTACACAAGCTGGTATCGAAGCTTAAAATCTCGTATTCGTCCCCGTGACCTGGACCTTTGACCTCTAGGTGATTTTTTTTTGTTTTTTCTGACGCAAGCTGGGGTGCCGGCGAGTCGTTTGAGCCCCGTTGCGATTAAATCGGACGGTAAACGAAACAATTAGAGGGTACCCCGTGCGATGACATTTCAGTGACCTCTGGAGGTCAAACCATTTGTCCTAGGTCAAAACGGAGTGCATATTCGTGCATAACTCGATGAGATCTACCCATATGCTAAGTTTGGGGGAAATCGGAACTCGATGCTGAAAACAAATACGAATACGACGCTAACTTGACGCACATGGCCAAACTTACCTTCAGAAGTATTATATTTACCCAGGGGGTGTCATCCCTATCTCCGTAACATGTCCACTTCTACTTATGACGTCACCCCAGTAGTCAATTCTGGCGCATGTCGTCTGCAGTCGGTTAAAACTGTTTTTCGCAAATAACTTTTTGACCAATATAGATACAGCAATGATTTTGATGTCATCGTGTTTGCCTCGTCAGAACACGTCGATTCATACAAATTCCATGTGGTTTAGGTCAAATCAAAATTTCATCGAAGGGGCGGGGCTCAGCTGGTGACCGCCGAACCGCAGGGGACCGTAAACAAGGCCCTGACCTTTGATGACCTCTAGTGACCTCAATATTGATCTGAGCCTAAAATCATCCAGAAGATTTCTATTTGCCTTGTTTTGAGCTTTTCAACGCTGTCTTTTCCTTTTCCGTAACATTTTTACTTTCCGAGTTAGATGATATTTATTTCTCCCGAAATAGCATTAACTGCAATGGCGGAGGAGGCCGATGGATCCACATAACGTCAAGCTCTGACGTCATGATCACACAGAATCGCCGGATGACTCTACCTCCTATATATGGCCTTGCATTTACCGTGCTTCAGACAACGCTTAACACGTCCTCGAAGGTTTTTAGTACGAATATCTACTAAGAGGGGAAACGTTTTTTAGTACGGATTATTACTAAACGTTGCGAAGTTTAGTATCATTTCGTACTAATCAAGGGTTTAGTATCATTTCGTACTAATCAATGCATGCGCTCGTTAGCGATGGAAGGCCGGAAAAGGTGAATTTAGTGGCGTAAGTAAATTCATGATTCTGAGGAATCAGAATGGGTTGGATCAGGATGCATTTGAGTATTTTATCTACCGTGGTTGGATGTGTTGAGACTTCAGTGATTTGCCGTTAGTTATAGTTATCTTGGCCATGACCACCATTTCTGTAGCGTCTTTGGTCAGGGATGGTTGCATAGGCAGCGTTTTGAGTTACCTTCAAGTGTGACGCCATTGGCCGACTAATACCGTTATATTTACCTAAGTGATTTTTGTGTAGCACTACTACATTGCTGTTTTAACAGACACTCAAGACGTTGTGTTAGTACTCAGTGTTGACAAATGGGTGCAAAATGGGTGGGGGGTGGACAGTGGGTTTGGGGAGGGGGGCCAAATCCAGCGGCATATTTCCAAAAGGTTGTTGATCAGGGGAGCAGGCTGTCAGCAAAAAAGTTGTTGACGGGGTAGGCAGGGGCGTCAGCCAGCACATTTCTTGGAGTGGTGGGTCGGCTGAAATACAGCAAAAATGTACTCCCATGTGTATGCCTTTGCACATTTTTAATGTGGTTTTCATGTTATAGTAGGTACTTGTTATTAAAGGAAATAGTTTACCTTTTGAAATGTTTACCCAACACGATTTGATTATATTTTTAATACAATTTCTTTTATATTGTCAAAACTGGCCTTATATTGCGCCTATTCAGGACAGAAGGCCGTAAATTTGTATTGTTTATCAAAACTATATGCATACTCTCTGAGTTAGTCAGCTGACGTCACGTGAATGTAAAAAATGGTTCAGCCAATCAGATTCAAAAGTAGTCATGTGAAGATAGATTCGCATTGAAGATGTGCCAACCGGCGGTAGGCGATTCGGTTGCTAGCACCAGCTGCAAGCTGATTGGCTGATGGTATAGCCTCTGCCCGGGCTAGAACCAGTACAACATTCTTTCGCCAGCACTGCATTCCTTCGCCAAAAACTCAAATATATTTGGCTGGAGAGTCTTCAGTAAAGAAAACTTGCAGCTAGGGGTTTCCCAACACGGGCTACAAATCTGCTATCTCAGTTTAAACTAATGTTGAAGGTGAACTATTTCCTTTAAGCCAAGTGGCAATTTTTTTAACAGGTTTGCATGATAAAACCCAGAAATCTGGGTGGTGGGCCTTGTAGAGGATAAGAAGCTAAACATGTTATTTGTTCAATTCACTGGACACCATTGCAACAAACTGAAGATGATGACGATGGCCATCGATGTGACAGCGCAAGGCAGCGTTACAATTTTGATTTTAGGTTGTGGAAAACAACATTTTAATATTGGAACTAGACTGTGATTGGAGCCAAGCTGAAGCCTGAAAAGTAACCCCTATTCCTAGTTGCTTATCTCTATATGATGAACAAATATTGAAATAATGTAGTTTTTCATTACATATTCCTCGGATAGTAAATATCGATGACCGGTGGCAGACAGCGCTCAATAGTACATATGATAATAATAACTTGATGTACATATGTACCAAACTGTAACAAACAGCTGGTAACAGTACACATGGTTTGAAAGCAAGAGGCAGAACAACGTTTCTGCACATAAATGGTCCCTGTGGATCTGGAGGAGCCTGGGGTGATATGGTTTGGGGAGATGGTCCTGGCCTGGCGGCGACGAGAACCTCCCGCCCCGCGCGGCCACTCAGTACTTACACACTTCCATGATTATCATGATCATTGATCACACAGCACACGAGTACAACTGAAACGCAACAGCCCCGGAGTCTGTCACCGCAGGGCACCATTCATGGCATTACAACCCTGGTCCGCTGCTACCCGGCGGCACGACTGCTCCACTGCAGCCCAGCGGCAGGTCCGGCACCACCAGTTCTGCGAGCATAACTCGCAGGAACACTGGTCTGATGCCGTGACGTTGGCCGTTCCGCTGCAGCACACCACGTCGCTACCTAGCGGCACGTCCGGCACCACCAGTGCTGCGAGCATCACTCGCCCGCACTGGTGAGATGCCGTGACGTCGGCCGCTCCGCTGCTCCGCTGCTGCACAGCGGCACTACAGCTCCACCGCTCCGCTGATGCACAGCGGAACTACAGCTCCGCTGCTGCACAGCCGCACTACAGCGGCACTACAGCTCCGCTGCTGCACTACAGCTCCGGCACTACAGCTCCGCTGCTCCGCTGCTGCACTACAGCTCCACCGCTCCGCTGATGCACAGCGGCACTACAGCTCCGCTGCTGCACTACAGCTCCGCTGCTGCACAGCGGCACTACAGCTCCGCTACTCCGTTGCTGCACAGCGGCACTACAGCTCCGCTGCTGCACTACAGCTCCACCGCTCCGCTGCTGCACAGCAGCACTACAGCTCCGCTGCTCCGCTGCTGCACAGCGGCACAACAGCTCCGCTGCTCCACAGCTCCAACTCAGCCGTCTCAGCTCCAACTCTGCTGTCTCAGCTCCACTTCCTCAGCTCTGCTGTCTCAGCTCCACTTCCTTAGCTCTGCTGTTCTCAGCTCTGCTGTTCTCAGCTCTGCTGTTCTCAGCTCTGCTGTTCTCAGCTCTGCTGTTCTCAGCTCTGCTGTTCTCAGCTCTGCTGTTCTCAGCTCGGCTGTTCTCAGCTCGGCTGTTCTCAGCTCTGCTGTTCTCAGCTCTGCTGTTCTCAGCTCTGCTGTTCTCAGCTCTGCTGTTCTCAGCTCTGCTGTTCTCAGCTCTGCTGTTCTCAGCTCTGCTGTTCTCAGCTCTGCTGTTCTCAGCTCTGCTGTTCTCAGCTCTGCTGTTCTCAGCTCTGCTGTTCTCAGCTCTGCTGTTCTCAGCTCTGCTGTTCTCAGCTCTGCTGTTCTCAGCTCTGCTGTTCTCAGCTCTGCTGTTCTCAGCTCTGCTGTTCTCAGCTCTGCTGTTCTCAGCTCTGCTGTTCTCAGCTCTGCTGTTCTCAGCTCTGCTGTTCTCAGCTCTGCTGTTCTCAGCTCTGCTGTTCTCAGCTCTGCTGTTCTCAGCTCTGCTGTTCTCAGCTCTGCTGTTCTCAGCTCTGCTGTTCTCAGCTCTGCTGTTCTCAGCTCTGCTGTTCTCAGCTCTGCTGTTCTCAGCTCTGCTGTTCTCAGCTCTGCTGTTCTCAGCTCTGCTGTTCTCAGCTCTGCTGTTCTCAGCTCTGCTGTTCTCAGCTCTGCTGTTCTCAGCTCTGCTGTTCTCAGCTCTGCTGTTCTCAGCTCTGCTGTTCTCAGCTCTGCTGTTCTCAGCTCTGCTGTTCTCAGCTCTGCTGTTCTCAGCTCTGCTGTTCTCAGCTCTGCTGTTCTCAGCTCGGCTGTTCTCAGCTCGGCTGTTCTCAGCTCGGCTGTTCTCAGCTCGGCTGTTCTCAGCTCGGCTGTTCTCAGCTCGGCTGTTCTCAGCTCGGCTGTTCTCAGCTCGGCTGTTCTCAGCTCTGCTGTTCTCAGCTCTGCTGTTCTCAGCTCTGCTGTTCTCAGCTCTGCTGTTCTCAGCTCTGCTGTTCTCAGCTCTGCTGTTCTCAGCTCTGCTGTTCTCAGCTCTGCTGTTCTCAGCTCTGCTGTTCTCAGCTCTGCTGTTCTCAGCTCTGCTGTTCTCAGCTCTGCTGTTCTCAGCTCTGCTGTTCTCAGCTCTGCTGTTCTCAGCTCTGCTGTTCTCAGCTCTGCTGTTCTCAGCTCTGCTGTTCTCAGCTCTGCTGTTCTCAGCTCTGCTGTTCTCAGCTCTGCTGTTCTCAGCTCTGCTGTTCTCAGCTCTGCTGTTCTCAGCTCTGCTGTTCTCAGCTCTGCTGTTCTCAGCTCTGCTGTTCTCAGCTCTGCTGTTCTCAGCTCTGCTGTTCTCAGCTCTGCTGTTCTCAGCTCTGCTGTTCTCAGCTCTGCTGTTCTCAGCTCTGCTGTTCTCAGCTCTGCTGTTCTCAGCTCTGCTGTTCTCAGCTCTGCTGTTCTCAGCTCTGCTGTTCTCAGCTCTGCTGTTCTCAGCTCTGCTGTTCTCAGCTCTGCTGTTCTCAGCTCTGCTGTTCTCAGCTCTGCTGTTCTCAGCTCTGCTGTTCTCAGCTCTGCTGTTCTCAGCTCTGCTGTTCTCAGCTCTGCTGTTCTCAGCTCTGCTGTTCTCAGCTCTGCTGTTCTCAGCTCTGCTGTTCTCAGCTCTGCTGTTCTCAGCTCTGCTGTTCTCAGCTCTGCTGTTCTCAGCTCTGCTGTTCTCAGCTCTGCTGTTCTCAGCTCTGCTGTTCTCAGCTCTGCTGTTCTCAGCTCTGCTGTTCTCAGCTCTGCTGTTCTCAGCTCTGCTGTTCTCAGCTCTGCTGTTCTCAGCTCTGCTGTTCTCAGCTCTGCTGTTCTCAGCTCTGCTGTTCTCAGCTCTGCTGTTCTCAGCTCTGCTGTTCTCAGCTCTGCTGTTCTCAGCTCTGCTGTTCTCAGCTCTGCTGTTCTCAGCTCTGCTGTTCTCAGCTCTGCTGTTCTCAGCTCTGCTGTTCTCAGCTCTGCTGTTCTCAGCTCTGCTGTTCTCAGCTCTGCTGTTCTCAGCTCTGCTGTTCTCAGCTCTGCTGTTCTCAGCTCTGCTGTTCTCAGCTCTGCTGTTCTCAGCTCTGCTGTTCTCAGCTCTGCTGTTCTCAGCTCTGCTGTTCTCAGCTCTGCTGTTCTCAGCTCTGCTGTTCTCAGCTCTGCTGTTCTCAGCTCTGCTGTTCTCAGCTCTGCTGTTCTCAGCTCTGCTGTTCTCAGCTCTGCTGTTCTCAGCTCTGCTGTTCTCAGCTCTGCTGTTCTCAGCTCTGCTGTTCTCAGCTCTGCTGTTCTCAGCTCTGCTGTTCTCAGCTCTGCTGTTCTCAGCTCTGCTGTTCTCAGCTCTGCTGTTCTCAGCTCTGCTGTTCTCAGCTCTGCTGTTCTCAGCTCTGCTGTTCTCAGCTCTGCTGTTCTCAGCTCTGCTGTTCTCAGCTCTGCTGTTCTCAGCTCTGCTGTTCTCAGCTCTGCTGTTCTCAGCTCTGCTGTTCTCAGCTCTGCTGTTCTCAGCTCTGCTGTTCTCAGCTCTGCTGTTCTCAGCTCTGCTGTTCTCAGCTCTGCTGTTCTCAGCTCTGCTGTTCTCAGCTCTGCCGTTCTCAGCTCTGCCGTTCTCAGCTCTGCCGTTCTCAGCTCTGCCGTTCTCAGCTCTGCCGTTCTCAGCTCTGCCGTTCTCAGCTCTGCCGTTCTCAGCTCTGCCGTTCTCAGCTCTGCCGTTCTCAGCTCTGCCGTTCTCAGCTCTGCCGTTCTCAGCTCTGCCGTTCTCAGCTCTGCCGTTCTCAGCTCTGCCGTTCTCAGCTCTGCCGTTCTCAGCTCTGCCGTTCTCAGCTCTGCCGTTCTCAGCTCTGCCGTTCTCAGCTCTGCCGTTCTCAGCTCTGCCGTTCTCAGCTCTGCCGTTCTCAGCTCTGCCGTTCTCAGCTCTGCCGTTCTCAGCTCTGCCGTTCTCAGCTCTGCCGTTCTCAGCTCTGCCGTTCTCAGCTCTGCCGTTCTCAGCTCTGCCGTTCTCAGCTCTGCCGTTCTCAGCTCTGCCGTTCTCAGCTCTGCCGTTCTCAGCTCTGCCGTTCTCAGCTCTGCCGTTCTCAGCTCTGCCGTTCTCAGCTCTGCCGTTCTCAGCTCTGCCGTTCTCAGCTCTGCCGTTCTCAGCTCTGCCGTTCTCAGCTCTGCCGTTCTCAGCTCTGCCGTTCTCAGCTCTGCCGTTCTCAGCTCTGCCGTTCTCAGCTCTGCCGTTCTCAGCTCTGCCGTTCTCAGCTCTGCCGTTCTCAGCTCTGCCGTTCTCAGCTCTGCCGTTCTCAGCTCTGCCGTTCTCAGCTCTGCCGTTCTCAGCTCTGCCGTTCTCAGCTCTGCCGTTCTCAGCTCTGCCGTTCTCAGCTCTGCCGTTCTCAGCTCTGCCGTTCTCAGCTCTGCCGTTCTCAGCTCTGCCGTTCTCAGCTCTGCCGTTCTCAGCTCTGCCGTTCTCAGCTCTGCCGTTCTCAGCTCTGCCGTTCTCAGCTCTGCCGTTCTCAGCTCTGCCGTTCTCAGCTCTGCCGTTCTCAGCTCTGCCGTTCTCAGCTCTGCCGTTCTCAGCTCTGCCGTTCTCAGCTCTGCCGTTCTCAGCTCTGCCGTTCTCAGCTCTGCCGTTCTCAGCTCTGCCGTTCTCAGCTCTGCCGTTCTCAGCTCTGCCGTTCTCAGCTCTGCCGTTCTCAGCTCTGCCGTTCTCAGCTCTGCCGTTCTCAGCTCTGCCGTTCTCAGCTCTGCCGTTCTCAGCTCTGCCGTTCTCAGCTCTGCCGTTCTCAGCTCTGCCGTTCTCAGCTCTGCCGTTCTCAGCTCTGCCGTTCTCAGCTCTGCCGTTCTCAGCTCTGCCGTTCTCAGCTCTGCCGTTCTCAGCTCTGCCGTTCTCAGCTCTGCCGTTCTCAGCTCTGCCGTTCTCAGCTCTGCCGTTCTCAGCTCTGCCGTTCTCAGCTCTGCCGTTCTCAGCTCTGCCGTTCTCAGCTCTGCCTGTTCTCAGCTCTGCTGTTCTCAGCTCTGCTGTTCTCAGCTCTGCTGTTCTCAGCTCTGCTGTTCTCAGCTCTGCTGTTCTCAGCTCTGCTGTTCTCAGCTCTGCTGTTCTCAGCTCTGCTGTTCTCAGCTCTGCTGTTCTCAGCTCTGCTGTTCTCAGCTCTGCTGTTCTCAGCTCTGCTGTTCTCAGCTCTGCTGTTCTCAGCTCTGCTGTTCTCAGCTCTGCTGTTCTCAGCTCTGCTGTTCTCAGCTCTGCTGTTCTCAGCTCTGCTGTTCTCAGCTCTGCTGTTCTCAGCTCTGCTGTTCTCAGCTCTGCTGTTCTCAGCTCTGCTGTTCTCAGCTCTGCTGTTCTCAGCTCTGCTGTTCTCAGCTCTGCTGTTCTCAGCTCTGCTGTTCTCAGCTCTGCTGTTCTCAGCTCTGCTGTTCTCAGCTCTGCTGTTCTCAGCTCTGCTGTTCTCAGCTCTGCTGTTCTCAGCTCTGCTGTTCTCAGCTCTGCTGTTCTCAGCTCTGCTGTTCTCAGCTCTGCTGTTCTCAGCTCTGCTGTTCTCAGCTCTGCTGTTCTCAGCTCTGCTGTTCTCAGCTCTGCTGTTCTCAGCTCTGCTGTTCTCAGCTCTGCTGTTCTCAGCTCTGCTGTTCTCAGCTCTGCTGTTCTCAGCTCTGCTGTTCTCAGCTCTGCTGTTCTCAGCTCTGCTGTTCTCAGCTCTGCTGTTCTCAGCTCTGCTGTTCTCAGCTCTGCTGTTCTCAGCTCTGCTGTTCTCAGCTCTGCTGTTCTCAGCTCTGCTGTTCTCAGCTCTGCTGTTCTCAGCTCTGCTGTTCTCAGCTCTG
The DNA here is from genome assembly GCA_036785665.1 of Chirona hameri. Taxonomy (NCBI): domain Eukaryota; kingdom Metazoa; phylum Arthropoda; class Thecostraca; order Balanomorpha; family Balanidae; genus Chirona; species Chirona hameri. Next base: position 56,371 of record JAXIVJ010004180.1, on the reverse strand, counting down.
CTGTTCTCAGCTCTGCTGTTCTCAGCTCTGCTGTTCTCAGCTCTGCTGTTCTCAGCTCTGCTGTTCTCAGCTCTGCTGTTCTCAGCTCTGCTGTTCTCAGCTCTGCTGTTCTCAGCTCTGCTGTTCTCAGCTCTGCTGTTCTCAGCTCTGCTGTTCTCAGCTCTGCTGTTCTCAGCTCTGCTGTTCTCAGCTCTGCTGTTCTCAGCTCTGCTGTTCTCAGCTCTGCTGTTCTCAGCTCTGCTGTTCTCAGCTCTGCTGTTCTCAGCTCTGCTGTTCTCAGCTCTGCTGTTCTCAGCTCTGCTGTTCTCAGCTCTGCTGTTCTCAGCTCTGCTGTTCTCAGCTCTGCTGTTCTCAGCTCTGCTGTTCTCAGCTCTGCTGTTCTCAGCTCTGCTGTTCTCAGCTCTGCTGTTCTCAGCTCTGCTGTTCTCAGCTCTGCTGTTCTCAGCTCTGCTGTTCTCAGCTCTGCTGTTCTCAGCTCTGCTGTTCTCAGCTCTGCTGTTCTCAGCTCTGCTGTTCTCAGCTCTGCTGTTCTCAGCTCTGCTGTTCTCAGCTCTGCTGTTCTCAGCTCTGCTGTTCTCAGCTCTTCTGTTCTCAGCTCTGCTGTTCTCGTCGCCCCAGACGTCGCCCTCCGATTCGCAGCTCGACTCCAGAGTCATGCCACGCTGCTCCGGTTACCACTGCGGTCGTCGAGTCTGGCTGGAGCGGCGGTCCCTGCACACCGGTTCCGTACGTTGCCTCAATAGTGCCGAAATAGCTTGTAGCAATGTAACACTCAACAGAAAACACAACCGATGTATTCGGACAAACGCCCACGTCCACGCAGTGTCGCCGCCCCAGCCAGGCTGCCCGTCGTCCGCATTGACGGCGCTGTCATCGCATTGACAGGCGGCGGCTGGCAGCCAGATGTGACCCACTCGGCCCAGGTCCCCGACCCAGCACGGCAGCCGTACTGCCATCACTGCCATACGTGAGAGCAGGGCTGCTCTGACGTCATTGCGTTTATGGCTCTTTAAACGCAATGACCCCCGACGCGTGCGCTAACAAGCGCACCGACACGCTCGCCACAGATGACCACCTTCACGCTGGACCCCAAGGAGAGTGGCGGCAAGGTCAAGCCCGTGCTCCACTTCCGCGGTCAGCCCCTCGGGTACGAGGAAAACCCCACCTTCCTCGGGCTGAAGTTGGACTGCCAACTGACCTTCGCCGCACATCGAGGCGCTCAAGAAGAAGATCGCGGGGAGAAGCTACGGAAGCCACCGCCGCACCCTCCGCGACGACTACCAGAGCTACGTCCGCTCCATCTTCGACTACGGCGCAGCGATATTTTTCACCCACGCGGCCCCAGCGGTGCGGAAGCGTTTGGAGGTTGAACAGCGGAAGTGTGCGCACCTGATCACCGGCTGCATCAAGCTCACCGACAGGGAGACCCTGACAGCGGAAGCAGACCTGCCCCCGCTGTCAGTGCGGTCCAAAGAACTTGCAGCCGGCGAGTATGCGTGCCTCACCCGCCTCCCACCGGGCAACCCTGCCCGCGAACTCTTGACGAAGACACCGAACCCGAGACTCCGCTACCGCGCTTACGAAGCGTGGAGACGTACGACCTCGGTTGCCGAAGAGGCTGGCACATCGCCACTGCTGCCGGCGGACGAGGATGCCATATTTCCGCACAAACCGTGCCTGCGTCGAATCGGGGCGTGGGCCTGCGACACTGCGGGGCTGGACGGCCTCCCGAGGGAGCCCCTGGCGCTATTCCAGGGCGACCCGCCCTGGTGCAACCGTGGAGGCGACGTCCGCTTCGTACTCGAACTGCCGCGGCCCACAAGGAAAACGGACCCACCGGACAAGAGGAAGGCGGCGGTACTGGAGGCCTTGGCCCTCGTCCCCGCTCCGGACTGCACCATTTGGTCAGACGGATCTGCCAAGGAAGGAACCATCCATGGCAGAGGCACTCCGCTCCCTCCACGAGTTGCCGGCCCCCTCCAGCTCCTTGATACAGAGCGTGCTGTGGTGTCCAGACTCCCTGTCCGATCTCCAACTCCTCAGCCGCGGCCCGGACACCCAACAGATGGCCCTCGCCCAAAGCGTCTGAAGCCTGCTCGACGCACTGGTTCACGGAGGCAAGGCCATCACGCTTCACTGGGTACCGGGCCACGCCGACCTCGCCGGTAACGAGGCAGCCGACCGCCTCGCCAACCAAGCGGTCGACGACTGCGACAAGAGTGAGGCGCCCATCGATATCTCCAGTGCCCGGACAGCCATCCGACGCTGGACGAAGGGCCTCGCCGAAACGCGGTCGCGTCGGCACCCTCACCGGTCATCGACGCATGGTCACGACAAGCTCGACCGGTGAGGACAATTCTCCGTCTCCCAGCTGCGTACCGGCTACTGCCGACTGGTGCGAGCCACACTGCACCGCCTCGGCCTGGTCGGGACCCGACCTGCCAGGCGTGCGGGGAAGAGGCAGAGGACGTGGGGCACCTGCTGGTCAGGTGCCCTGCTCACGATTCAGCCCGGAGCCGGTTCTGTGGGCACCTGCCGACCCTGGAGGAGGTGCTTTCGGGGCCGGCCCACCACATCGTGGAATACCTGCGGAGGGTGGGGCGGGTCACTGCGCCGGTCGACCCGCCCCCGTCAGCCGCGGCATTGTAACATTGTATTTTGGGTAAATTCGTAAATAGTCATGCTTTATGTTAGGAGGTATGGGCATGTTGCATGGAAAATAGTATGTAAACTTAAAAGGGACTGAGCAGGTGCACTCATCGATGGCCCGTCATGCATGTTTATTGTTTTGTAATTGCATGTTGTCCATTGTATTCGCTGCGCGAATTTGCTTTTTAACCCTCGCTACTTTTCCAATATTCCTCTTGAAAACACAGTTTCTTATAACCAGTTTGATTTTCACCCCCTCCTTACACAGACATGATGCACTAATTGCGCCAGCTTATGGCTCCGAATCGGACGTGTACTATGCTGTCCGTCGGTGTCATTGGTAGGAGCTTGTTACTTGCAACGCACCGTTATCCTATCCTGTATTCACGTTCTGGTATTTTCTCCCTGTAAGGTCCAGGATCCCATCCTACCTGAATCCTGAAGCATTGTGCGTCGTCCAAACATCTCTGGAGATGATCTACGACTTGGCACAAGAGCTCGCACGAAACGAGGCCGAGCTGAAGTGAAGTAGTGCTGCCGAGAAGGTGCTCCGCCGTCGGCTCCAGCAGACCTGCATCAGGGCTAAGCAGCGCGCGAAGAGGCTCCGGGAGCAGAACAAGGCGCTGCGCACCCGAAATGCCGCTTTCCAGGCGGCCTCCTCGCAAGCGAGTGCCCTCGCCGCCCGCGGCCCTCTGACTGCCGCCCAGCGCCGGGCCCTGGCCACGGGCAACCGTGTCCGCTGGCCCGACCAGGACGTCGGAAGATCCCTGGGTCTGCGCGTCCTCTCGCGACGGGCGTACTTGTATGTCAAGGAGTCAATGAAAGTCCCTTTACCGTCTTTCAGCACCTTGTCGCAGTGGATCCATCCATTATTTCCACATGGTTCCAGGGATGATGGATTCCGCGATGTGGGTGCTTGAAGCGACCGTAACTGATCTCAGCGACATGGAGATGCTGTGTGTGATCGCGTTCGACGAGCTCAGTCTCGACAGCAGGGTTTGCTACGACCAGGGCCGTGATGTAGTGCTAGAAGCATCCAAGATGCAGCTCGTCATGGTTCGAGGTCTGACCGCTGCGTGGAAGCAGCCCATCTGGTACGATTTCGACCGGCCCATGACCTTGTCTGCTTCGAGCCATCATCTCCCGGATGTAGACCAGCGGCCTGAGAGTGACTGCCGCTGTGAGCGACATGGCCACCAGTAACGAGCGGCTGTGGGCCGGGCTGGGAGTCACCAGCGCTTTCACAAACCCAGCGGACCCAACATGGTATGTGTTTTAGTACAGATACAGCTAACGAATGGATTAATTTGATTTATTTGTAGTACTCACCTTGAATGGACGCAATGTTCGTCTCATATCGGATAAAGAACAATAGTATACCCGTGCTTTAATTCATTGGGCTGCACTTTTAACCAATAGGTTTTAGTCGGGTCGTTTATTTTATTTGCAGTTTATTCGTGGAGCGAAGAAAACGCGTCTCTTTTTCTCATTTTCGCGATTTTTACTTTACCTTTGTATTGCTGCGGATGCCTATTGCCGTTGATTAATAATAATTGCCTTTAGAATGTTGTCCCTATAGTTGTTGCAGCTTTTCATCATCTGTAACCATTCCATTTAAACTTATTTTTACTTTTCAGGTGCATATGGGTGTTCGCTGACACCCCACATCTCCTAAAACTCATCCGGGCACACGTGCTGACTGGCCGTCTCCAGCTCCCCGACGGTACTGTTCTCGATACCGGCCTGTTTGAGGAGGTTTGGAGGCTGGACCACTCGGCCGGCAGCGGCCGAGTGGACATACCGGTCGTTTTGTTTCAATCTGTTCAACGTTGAATACTTCTCGTTGAATTACCTCTCAATAAATCGCATACACTAAATACGTCGTCGTAGGGGGCCAAGTTAAACCGCCGAATGCATCATGGGTTTCTTAAATGTTTATTGATTAATTACAGAAAAACTGCTCAGATAAATGTGTCATGTGTGCATTGTAATGTAAATGTATGTTGAATGTATGTTGAAAATTCATGTGGAAAGCACCCAATTTATTTTATATATATAAATAGTCGAGAACACTAAATAGGTCGCCGTCCGGGGCCAAACTAAACTGCTGATTTCATTGCATTTTTTGTCAAATGCTTGTTGATTGTTCATAAAAGTTTGGCATATATTCGCAAAAGATCGAGTACAGGAAACATATGACATACCTTCATGATAAATAACGATGCGTAGGCAGGCTAATTTTAGCTCGGACATTGAATTCGCTGCCAAGTACTTGCTGAGTACCGACCGTTATAAGCGTAGAACGCTTAGGAACTTTAACTTGAAATAACTTCGGCTAGGGGCATTTTTATGTAAATGTGATAGGATTTACTTATAAGTTGAGTGCTTCTTCCCATTCCATGTGCTAACTCCATTTTTGTGGAAAAGGTCATTATTTCCATTTAGCTTGCCGTACAAATGAACAAAGTTCGGGGAAGTCGTGGTTAGTGGCTGCTATTGCATTACATCCTTGCTTTGCAGATAACCTACGGCGGCTGCTGGCAACCTGAATCGGGTTGGTTGATCATGGAGACCACCGAGATCGCCAACGCCTTCCTGAGCCGGGCTGGTAACACCACCAAGTATATGCCGTCGGCACAGCGCGTTGACACCATTACTGACATGGTGCTTAGCTACAATCGGGATTAGCACCTGCGCATGCATGACTTGGTGAAAAGGCTGTGAGCCGCCCAGAAAGGGATCCCTATCCTCTAGTCAAAGCTTAACTCTCCTGCATAAACACGGCGTGGATCCCAGCCAGCCAGGTGGACGCAATAGTAGATGAGCTGCGCGTTCTGGCCATGTCGCTCTCAAGCCGTGACACACGGGCCAATGGTACTGACCTGGAAAACGCCATTGAGATGGTTGAGATGGTAAGCGACAGCTGGCGTGCGCGACGTTCTGCCGTCACCAACGCGGCCAGATCGTCAGCAAAATGCGGAATGCATCCAGGAGGCTAATGAACGCAGACCATATCAAGCTTGAAAAGTTGCGTGAAAGGTACCGGCGCGAAACTGGTGTGGTGGCCATGAAGGACGCCGGGAAGTGCTGTTTTCCATGGCATATTCAGTCGACTGAGGATAGCGCGATGTCACTGCCGGTGAAACGAGCCATCTGTGAGCCATCCCCGAGCCCCCCCCCCCCCCCCCGTGGTCGCGTGCCTAGACCCACAGGCGGCGCTGCTCACGTTGGAGGGCGGCCCTGCGGCTCAGACCGCGGAGATGGGTGCGGAGATATGGGAGCTGCTCGGCTCGGTGTCCCGCCGCGGGCACCGCATCCACCTGCAGTGGGTGCCGGCGCACTGCGGCTTGGCGGGGAACGAACGGGCAGACGCCCTCGCAAGGAGGCCTCAGCCCTGGACCAGACCGAGTCGCTCATCGACATCAAGAGCATCACCCGCGCCGCCGCCATAACGCCCCGCCGATTCTGACAGTGATCGTGGCCCGGCGGCTGGTATCAGCGCACCTTCAAGGACCCCTCCCGGACCCGGTCCGCGGCGACAGCCGAAAGGCCGCCGTGGACATCCACCCACTCCGAGCCGGACACTGGAGCGGGTCCGAATAGTACCTTCATCGCATCGGACGCCGCCCGACCGACTCGTGCCCGGGATGCAACGATGCCAGGTGCCCAGCGGCCCGGTGTCGTGTCTGCGACGAGGAGCCGGACACGCCTCAGCATATCCTGCTGAAGTGTCCCTGCCTGTGCGGGGCCCGCCTCCTATCGCTGGGAAACATATATGGACGACCGGAGGACCTGCAGCGGGACGGCGTGGTGGCGGCCTTAGCTGCCGGCTACCGGTCCTACCAGAGCCGTACGGCTACGCCCCGGCCCTAGCCGGGGCCGGAGGGACCAACAACAACAACAACAACAACAACAACAACAACAGCCATATGTGACGCGCTCATGCGTGCGTCTCCGTCGAAAGCGAGAAGAGCTAGCAATCGTGGACGACGAATTGCGGCGCCTCCTATCAACCTCTTCTGATGTCATCGACATGCTGATGCACTCGCTGGCGGTAAGTAAACTGACATCCCACTTTCCAGTGTCTGGGGGAGCATGAAAGCTGTTGCCAAATCGATCACACAGTGGCTCACATTTCACAATGAGTGGACAATCAACAAAAGGATATATTTGTTATGCCATCTTCCGCTCAAACTGCATCGCTTACAAGCGCGACTTATAGACCTAACTCGATATCATTAACGTACTTCCCTGTATTTGTGGTAACCGGTATCACACCAATACAAAATCTTGATTTGGCCCACCATTGTGCTGAGGTTCATAAGAGCATCTTGCTTTTTTGTTTTAAAGATTGCGGACCGCTATCATATAGATAATTCGCGGTTACCTGTCTCCAAAAAAAAATGGCACCCAGCCAACACTAATCACAGGTTTTTGTGATGACTTGTGTTCTACTATGAGCATATTTCCTTAACATTTATGCTTAGTTGGCATTATTTAAAGAAGATTGCGCCTGGTAGACCCGTATTCAGTTATCGTATTTCACTATGTTATTACCTTTCGTTATTACGGTATTGTCCTGCCAAATATCTGTACTGGGTGTGCATTTGGTACTGTCACATGCCTGTTAAATATGCATTGGTGATCCACAGCTGGTAGAGGAACAGTTGAGCCGACCAGAAGATGAGCGTCTATCGGTCGTGGAGCCGACGGCAGATGCCGATCACTATTGCATTCGGCAGCAGTCGACCGCCGTTCTTCAGGGTCTGAGAGGGCTCATCTACGAGGCAGTCAACTATCGTCGGGAGTACCTCGACTCTGCGCGCTCTTGCTGGAGCCCCATATTCACGGTAAGTTGAGTGTGTTCACAATATTGACTGATCACTTGTGTTCCATTTGTGTACGTGAGCACGCGGCAAGTGCAGAAGGGGTGTAAAATGGTACCCTCGTGGGGAACTCCGGCTAGTGGCTTCGTTTTCAATAATGGTGCGAGCTATGGGTACACAACCGGTGTGTGAATAGGAAATGGAACTAACTTTCACTATTTGGCACTCCCATGGCTTCCATCCCAACGATAACAGCGTGGGCACGTGGCAAGTGCAAAAGGGTGTACATTGTTGCCCTCACCCTCATATTGGGTGGTCAATATTTGTCAAAGTACCCGCCAGATTGACCTGTAATTTGCTGTATGGCTACATGCTTGGGTACTAGCAACATTCCACTCAAATCGTGTGTGTTGGCACGCGCCCACGTGCGACTGTCGCACTCAGAACTCAGAAACTGCTGGATCAATCGATTTTAGATTGTGTGAGCGGGCACAGACATGAGCCTGGACTCTGGGGTGGTTCGCATGAGTCGGAATCGAGATCAGCCAGCACGTGCGCACGTGGGTGGCTCTCGATTTGGGATATCCGCTAACTACGGATAGCTGCTGGCGGACCATATAGGCCAATGGGCGTTACCGTTATTGTTTCGTAATGATGGTGGTAACCCAGCTCCTTTATCTCTTTCACAGATTTAACCAGAGTACTGTTCACGACCCTGCGGTTGGCTGCGGTTGGCTGCGGTTCGGCGGTCGGCAGCAGTGGGGATAACTGAAAGTGGGGATGGGGCGAAAGGTATGACGTCACACGGTTGCGGTGAGCTGCGGTTCCGGCGGTCGGTACGAAGCGACCGCAGGTCAAAATGTCATGTTAGGTGGCGCATCGCGTCATTCAGTGTTCATAAGACGCCTGCCAGTGATGACGCATGATCAAAGAGACGGGGCTTAGAGCCTGCGGTTAACCGCCGAACAGCAGGGACCATGAACAGCACTCCGGTGTGGAAGTCTGCTCGGTATTCTGGCCGTCTCAGAGTGCTGTAGAAAACTTCTACGATTGCGAATAGTTTTAAATGTCACTTGCAAAATACGTGTATCTGTCTGATGTCCATTTTGTGTTCAGTTTATATCTGAGCTGAGTATTGTGTCACTAGAGTCCCTGCGTTTTTTTGCGATTAACTATACTTCCCATGACATTTGCTCGACAGAAGAAATGCCAGGACAGATTCTGTGTCGTTTGTTATTCGATATGTTTGTGCAACGAATTGTGTCACGTTTATGTACTCGGCTGTGATAGCGTGTCATATGTTTTTAGCTTTGTGTGCCGGACTGCCGGTTGTACGAGATTGTAATATGAAATTTGCAGTTGATGTGTCACAGTTTGCATGGCGTTTGGGACCTGCTATTTGTTGAGGCTGCGGGTAATATCTCGTCATTTAGGTTTCTCAGTGATTGTGCGAGGAACATGTAGACAGATTAGTATGCAAATTGAATGACCTTTCCTCGAAATAAAAATGAAAAAGTTCAAAATTAGACTATTGATATTTCGATACACAGATCTTCATCAGAATGAATTAGCTAAAAACAAGCTAATTTAGCTAATTTATTCTGATGAAGTATCGCAATATCAATAGTCGAATTTTGAACTTTTTTCATTTTAATTTCGATGAAAGGTTATTAAATTTGCATATGAAATATCTCGTATCATATCTCGTCATATCACGGTGAACAGATAATCCACGATCCAATTGCGGCACAATGTGATATTTGCTTGTCACCCCGTCACCATCGTGATTTGACTCTGAGTATGATGCGTGAAAGTTATCAGCCTTCGCAATGTTCCTTAGAACAAAAATACATATATGGCTCTGATGCATTCCTAACGGCTGTATCATCGCAGCAACTGAAACATTCCTAATGGCGCTGACTCAAGTGTTCATCTATGATTGGGTATGGTAGGTCTGGTCAGGAAGCACTGACGTCCGAAAGAGTCGGCGATAGCCGGTGACACCGTGCACAACTTTGCATGGAGGGTATCGCTGACGTGAATATCACGGTTTACGTGTTCAGGGGCGAGTCTAGGATTTTGCGAGGAGGGGCGGTTGATCTGGGGGCGTTATTTGTGATCAACGGGGCGATATGGGTCAATGGAACGCCGATGCCGAGAGAAAAGGGGTGCAATTTCCGTGTAAAGAAGCAAATCCTGTTGTATGCGTTTGTCAATTTCCACTTTGCTTGTACCATTGAACTGGACGAGCATACAACACAAACAAAATTGTGACCATATCACGAACTAAGCCATCTCGGTCGGTTATCAGTTGCGCCGGCAGAGTCCCATAAGCCAGAGGCGCTTATGCACCGACCGATAGCAACCCCGAAACGAAAGCGAACATGTGGCACTCGTTCAACCTGAAACACTACTGGTCGCGATAGACGTGAGAAACGCGCGGGCGCCTCTTACTCAAGGGAAGCCAGGGTGCATGGGCGCCTCCGGCTCAGGATGCCATCAACGTAAGTGGCGTATACGGCTGAGTGAAATATTGGCCCAGAGACGCATACTCAGAAGCGGCAGGCCTGTGCCATGGTTGCTTCCGCCGGCGGGGGCGGCCATGTACTGTGGGCGCCCCTCCTACATCCGCCCCTGTCAATGGCATTATATTCATCGTGATATGGTGCAGACCATCGATGAAATGTCATTTTAATTTTGAAGGCCGGACAATTATAATGCCGAGGCAATGATTCATAATTCAGACACCGGGAATTTCCGTTGTGGGCCACAGGTACCGTCTCCTCGGTACGGACCGACCCGCCGGGACATCCCTTTCCTCAAGTTGTGTCTTCAACGTTAGGAATGGTGAATAGTCGTCCCTCGGTTTTCGCACGTTTATTGTTATTCGAGACTGAAATGGAGACCCCCGCTGCGACGCTCCTGGGCGGGCAGCACGAGTGAAAAGGTATAATAGCTGATCGCCGACCGGTCCGGACGGGCACATTCCGGCGACTCCGGTACGGCTTCAACCAGGGAGCCGTTTCACCCACGCGTTGGCGTGACCATTTTCGCTATTTTGTAAATGCTGTCCAACACCATTGAAGTTGCTGGACCTGACTGAGAGCCGGACACGCGTTGAGCACAATATACATGCATGTATACTGTAGTCCGTTCCTCCTATCACCGTCATCCCCAATTGAGGCCAATTCTGACTCCCCGGACTGACACACCAATAACTTAACTCAGCACCGCTGTGCATTAATTAAGAAAACAACACGGGCAAACGACAGCAAAATAATAAAACGACCAATCGCCAATAAAAGTAATCAATACCAATGGCACGTCCGCCCAGCCTCGTGCTCCGGTCAGGTCTGGCGCAATTGGCTGCGCTCTGAGGGCGGCACAATGCGCTCTGAGAGCGGCAATAAGTTCCGAGGGCGGCATGGTACCTTTCAAGGGCGGCATAATGCACTCTGATGGCGGCAGCAGAATGCCTTCGGAGAGCGGCAAGACGTCTTCTGAGTGCGGGATAATGCGCTCTGCGGGCGGAAAAATGTTTTCCGAGGGCGGCAAGATGTCTTCCGAGGGCGGTATGATGCCTTCCGAGGTCAGCAAGATGTCTTCCGAGGCCTTCCGAGGGCGGCAAGACGTCTTCTGAGGGCGGCATAATGCGCTCTGGGGGCGACAAGATGCCTTTCAACTTAACTCAGCACCGCTGTGCATTAATTAAGAAAACAACACGGGCAAACGACAGCAAAATAATAAAACGACCAATCGCCAATAAAAGTAATCAATACCAATGGCACGTCCGCCCAGCCTCGTGCTCCGGTCAGGTCTGGCGCAATTGGCTGCGCTCTGAGGGCGGCACAATGCGCTCTGAGAGCGGCAATAAGTTCCGAGGGCGGCATGGTACCTTTCAAGGGCGGCATAATGCACTCTGATGGCGGCAGCAGAATGCCTTCGGAGAGCGGCAAGACGTCTTCTGAGTGCGGGATAATGCGCTCTGCGGGCGGAAAAATGTTTTCCGAGGGCGGCAAGATGTCTTCCGAGGGCGGTATGATGCCTTCCGAGGTCAGCAAGATGTCTTCCGAGGCCTTCCGAGGGCGGCAAGACGTCTTCTGAGGGCGGCATAATGCGCTCTGGGGGCGACAAGATGCCTTTCAACTTCCAAGGACGGCATGGTGCCTTTCGAGGGCGGCATGATGCCTTCCTAGGGCGACGAGATACCTTCCGGGGGCGGCATAATGCGTTGTGACTGTGCAGTCGGCGCCCCTGCATGCCTCGCGGGGGGGGGGGGGGGGCTGCGCGTGCAGGTGTCGCCCCTCAGGTCGTGCACCCCTTTGTATCGGACATGAGGCCCCTTTTGGCCTGGGGATGACAATCCCAACAGCTGTATCCCCCTCCCGAAATGTGCTTTCTGGTTGTGCGCCTGGGCCGATCCCTTTGATTATTCACCACTGTACCTGTCATGATGCACCGAAGCGATCGGTACCATTCTTATGTCTGTGCGATTTACCGTTTGCAAGTTATTGGCTGATGTTCCCTTTCCTTTCTTGATAAGCTTTCCTTTAATTATTTTCTTCATTGTGAATTTTATTTACTACCCAAACCTTCAGTGCTGTGAATATGTGGAGTGAAATGCATCTAGTGGTAGTCGATATGATCCGTTAACCCGAGCCCCGCTGGGGTCGACAGCCGAACGCGCCCCGCTGGGGGAAGGGGGGGGGGGTACATTTGACCTCCCCCTCGTACCTTCTGAACTAATGACCGCAGCGGGACGCACAAGGCGGCGATCGAAAGCTCTCAAGGAAACGAATATATTGCATACCCGAAATTCTTAAAACAAGGTCACATGTCAGGTCAGATCAGGTCAAAGGTCAAAATTGAGGAATTTGAGTTTTTGGGCCATACTTTCCATCCAAAGCCTTAGATTGCGACTATTATCGCACAAGGTGCTCTCAAAGGTATAATGTAATGCATCTCCCATATAAGCGAAAGTTAACTTTTAAGCAAAGGTCAAGGTCAATGTCAGGTCACAAAAGGTCACAGGTCTACGAAAGTCATGCGACACATGTTGTATGGGTTATTTTACACGTATAATTCGATAGTAGCAGTCATTTTCACAACCTGACCCCATATAATGGCCCTCAGGTCAAGATCGGGCCACAAGGAACACATTTTAAATTGATTAATATAAATACATAAAGCATGTTTCTAGATCAGCTTTGTCTCAGAAATACAGCGGTGGTATTTATTTGTCTGTATCTGGTCAATGCAAGCAAAACAATGTAACTTGACAAAATGACGTCATGAGTTACTTATACTTAGGCAGCCATAAGTTAGTCAAAAATAAAGATATTCTTTGAAATTTGGTTTGGGTATCGTCCATAGTTGGTTCGCTAACATATATTCCGGTTTGGTGAATATCTTTTTAAAAAAATATGGAAATGAAAAAAAAAATGGGGTCAAAACCCAAAATTTCGCAAATCCGAGATAACCATTTTTAAGAGAATGTCATTTCCGTTCTTTTGACGTTTTTGTTTTGCAATTTGCATCAAACCTTGATTTTCTACTCAGTTTTCAAGTTATTGAGAAATTCCGGGAGGGGTACAATTTGCCCCCCCCCCTCCAGCGGAGCGCGAGTTAATTAAACTAGTCGCTCATTAGTCAGGAATATGTCCCATGTTGATGTGCAATGCGCAGTTCTTGCATGAGCATGCCGCTGTGCGGGTGTAGGTTTGAAATTGTCAAAGCTGTATTCTTTCGATTTAAAACCAGCAAAAAAATGAATCGCTCGCTGCGTAACGTCGACATTTATGTATTGATTCATCGATATAATTCGTCTATATGTAATTATAACTCGATGTTTCACGACCACTGACTGGGCATTGCAAATGTCTTCCCATCAGCAATAACACTGTTTCGCGACCCTTTGAGAAAAAAAATCTAGCATAAAACCCATCCTCCCAATATGGAAGGATTGGTAGCAAGTTCACTTGCTCTTTTTATGCGAAAGAGGGGCCGCAAAATTAAGCAAGTGAAATATAGGTAGTTCATGGGATTTGCGCCCCTCTAGGCCGGGGCGCCCCCTCCTCTGGGTATGGCGCCCCCTGGCAGTGGACCCCCCCCCACTTTTTAGAAGGTAGCGACGCCTGTGCTTGTATAGGTACTTTATTTGTTTTTGGCATGGACAAGTGGAAACAGAAAACAGGTGCAGGAGATACAGCATTTGTGAATTATAAAGTCGTACGTTCTCTAACAGGTGAATTCAAAGTTACGTTCTCGCTTTCCATGTGTGTAGGGGCATGATTTGATTTGTCAGAGAACGGTTCGTAAGTTAACGTCTATATATCCACCTTTACTTGCTTCCGCTTATCTCAATTAAAGCTGTCTTACACGACGGCAAGGTATATTTTTTACAAGTCAGAGATAGTCGACAGATTCCACATACAATACGAGTTGAAGTTTAAGCGACACGACAGATAACAGACGTTCCAAAATACGGCTCAATAGATATAAGAAATAACTCTGTTACAGGCTCATAGATAATTCGGTTACCGCCATTTCTACGCCGGGGAACACATCCCCCACCCCCGACGACGTAACCGCCAATACTTACATTGTTGTAGGTACTGTCTAGCGCACTCACCCACTGACCCCGACTCCCTCTCCACGCGCCCTTATATACACCAGCGGCACGACCTCTTGTGCGTGCCGCTACAAGGTTGTGACGTCACGCTCATATCTACAGTACAACCGAGGCGCGCCGCACGCACAATAGCCGAGTCACATTTATAGAGGATTATATAGCCACATGCTACTCAACAGGATACGCGAATCATGTTACACACGAAATTCAGCGGTTCAACGCGACATCCATGCTTAACCCTATACTAAGGGATCTAATTCTTGTTGAGCGACTTATCATTCAACGCGGTATACTCCTCCTTAAAACCTACCTATTCTAGTAACTAGTCTGTGGCGTTGCGCAATCGCTATTGTTTACGTGTGACGTCATGCGCCGTTGCCATGCCGACGACAATAAACAAGGCGGCAGTCGCCGAGAGACGGTCGGACGCAGTACGTTGTCTTCTGCACTTCTAGTGTACTGATAGCGAGACCGAGCCACGTGACATGGTGTCAGAAGCTGAACCTACTTACCTTCGTCCTCTCGTCGTTGCCTGAAGCAACTTTCAATCAGCAATACCGAGAATGAAGAACCATGAATCTTCGCTCGCCATCTGAGCTGAATTTCGGTGCGGCGAACATGGCCGCCGAGTGGGCGCGATGGCGCCGGGACTGGCAGTATTACGCAGCGGCGCGGGAGCTCTCAACAAAGCCCATGGCGGTACAGCTCGGTACTTTCTTTAACTATGCTGGGGTGAATGCGCAGGAGATTGCGACCCATTTTGAGTGGCAGGAGGCTGATGGTCTGCCGGCACTCCTGGCCGCTTTTGAAGCCTACTGTAACCCCCGGCGAAATGTGATATTGGAACGCTTCACCTTCAACACGCGAGTCCAGCGTCCTGGTGAGAGTGTCACCAGCTATTTGGCGGCTCTCCGCTCTCTGGCGGCTACGTGTGAGTTTCCTGATGCTGACAATATGATCCGTGACCGTCTGGTGATGGGTGTGCGCGACCGGGCGACACAGCGCGCTCTCCTTCGCCGGGCCAAGCTGACGTTACAGGAAGCGATAGACATCGCCATCTCAGAAGAGGCTTCAACACGTGATCAGCAGAGCATGGGGGCTGCGCGTCTTGAGGATGTGCACCAGTCCACCAGTGAGGTCAGTGCGGTGTCCCAGCTAGCCCCGTCCTCGGGTAACGCAAACGGGCAGTGTCGGTTCTGTGCCCGAGTGCACGTGATGCGGCGGTCTCAGTGTCCAGCGTGGGGTAAAGCGTGCAACGCATGTGGAGGCCGGAATCATTTTTCGGCCTGCTGCCGGCCGTCTGCTGCTCGACCAACGGTTCAAGGTCACGGCGACCTTCGCGGCGGCGGCCCAGCCGCCTGGCGGGGGAATCCCCGCTCAGCTGACGGCGACTCTGGCGGCGGCCGGGCGGCTCGACGGGGAAATCCCGATCAGCTGTTCTCGGCCGGGTCGGCCCGCATTGGCGGCACAGTTGCGGCGGTGGAGACTGCCGGTGGGACTCCGGCCGCTGAGGATGACCAGGAGGAGCCGCTCTATGCTGTCGGTGCTCTACAAGACCCAGAACCAGGTACCCCGTGCGCGGCTAGTGTTTAAGACACTAGTATCTCGTTCGGGAGAGTCACTCCGATTTCTTGTAGATTCGGGGTCTGAGTGCAATGTGCTCTCTTTGTGCGATTATGTGCGCGTTACCGGTGATCACTCCCACCACCATCTGCAGTCAGGCGTCTCAGCCATTCGCATGTATGATGGCTCTCTTGTTAGTACTGTGGGCAGGGCCCATCTGCGTCTCGTTAATGAGCCGTCTGGGCGGATTGTGGTGCTGAAGTGCAGGGTTGTCAACAAAGATGTCATGCCTATCCTCAGCTTGCAGTCCTCTGTGGACCTAGGCCTCATTGAGGTAAAGGATGTGGACCCGCTAGACTATGTCCCCAAGGTGTCAGGTGCCGAGGGCCCCGCGGAGGGTCTGACTAAGGCTGGTGTCTTGTCTGAGTTTAAGCAGGTATTTGATACAGCCAAACCGGGACGGGTTGTTCACGGTCACACAATTGTCACAGACCCCCAGGTCGCTCCTGTGGCGGAACCTCCGCGCCGTGTCAGAGTGCATGTCAGAGACAGGCTGAAACGTAAACTGGATGATCTGGTGGCACAGAAGCTGATATCACCTGTGACTGAGCCCACCCCCTGGGTGTCAAACCTCGTGATAGTTGATAAGCCCAGCGGGGATATTCGTCTGTGTCTGGATCCCAAAACTTTGAATAAGGCGGTGCAGCGAGAGCATTACCCCACGCCAACTGTCGATGAAGTGACGACCCGACTCAGTGATGCTAAGGTTTTCTCAGTTGTTGACGCCAGCCAGGCGTTCTGGCACATCGGTCTCTGTGACGCTTCGGCCAAGCTGTGCACTTTTCACACGCCCTTTGGCCGATACCGCTGGGAGGTCCTCCCATATGGCATTAAGTCAGCACCGGAATTGTGGCAGCGCACAATGCACGAGCTGGTGACCGGCCTGCGGGGCGTTGAAGTGATAGCGGACGACTTCATAATTTTTGGTGCTTCAGAGGCGGACCACGATGCCAATCTCAAGGCGTTTCTCTGCAGAGCGGAGGAGCGCAACTTGCGTCTCAACCCAGAGAAATTCCAGTTCAAAGTCAGGTCGGTCAAGTGGATGGGCCACATTTTGAGTGACCAGGGTCTGAAGGCTGACCCAGTTAGGATCCAGGCCATAACAGAGTTTCCAGCGCCAACCTCGGTCCCTGAACTAAAGAGGTTCCTTGGCATGGTGGGTTACCTCTCACGTTTTCTGCCGAATATCTCTGAGGTGCTGGCTCCCCTCAGACAGCTCACTCAGCGGTCTGTTGGCTGGTACTGGAGTGAATCGTGTCAGCGGGCTTTTGATAGAGTCAAGTGCCTACTTACCTCTGCTCCTGTGTTGCGTTTTTATGACCCCCGCCGAGAGGCAACAGTTCAGTGTGATGCTTCCATGTCGGGACTGGGGGCCTGTCTCCTTCAGGACGGGCATCCCGTTATGTACTGCTCTCGTGCGCTCACGTCTGCCGAGAAGGCCTACTCCCAGATCGAAAAAGAGCTGTTAGCCATTACATTCGCTCTTGTCAGGTTGGACCAGTTCCTATATGCGCGCCCTGTGACGGTTGTTACCGACCACAAACCACTGGTGGCGATTCAGTCCAAGCCCCTGGGTGACGCCCCGCTTCGCCTACAGCGAATGCTGATGACTATTCAGCGCTATGACTACACCATCGTTTACCAACCCGGTAGTCAGCTATATGTCGCAGATACACTGAGTCGGGCGTCCCTCCCTCTTCCCCAGGCTGTGTTTGCGGCCCAGTTGGAGCAGGTGGACCTGAGCAAAGGCGTCTCCGTTTCTCCCAGGAGACTGGCGCTGATTCGCACGGCGACCGCTTCTGATCCTGTGCTTTCCAGGCTGATGGCTCAGATCCAGGTGGGCTGGCCTGACAGTCGTCGGGCGGTACCTGAAGTCATTCGTTGCTATTTTCCGCTTCGGGACGACCTTGCTGTTCAGGACGGTTTGGTTTTTAAGTATCGGTGCCTTGTGATACCGTTCAGTCAGCAGGGCGAAGTCCTGTCGCAACTTCACCGCAGTCACATAGGGCTAGCCTCGATTGTCCGACTGGCACGCGAGAGTGTGTTTTGGCTTGGGATGTACGCACAGCTGCGCGAGGCTATCTTGAAATGCCCAGTATGCCTCGCGCATCGGCCGGCGCAGGCCAGAGAACCGTTGCACTCACGTGAGGTGCCTGATCGGCCATGGCAAACGGTTGCCACGGACCTGTTTGAGATAAATGGAAGTACGTATTCCGTTCTGGTCGACTACTATAGCAGCTATATTGAGGTTGATCGCTTGCCCAGTCCGTCAACTGCCCAGGTTATTCGGGCACTATCTGCACATTTTGCGCGTTATGGCATTCCCGAGGTGCTCGTAAGTGACAATGGGCCCCAGTATGCGAGTGCCGACTTCACTGCTTATACGCGGGATCTGGACATTGAGCACCGTACCTCTAGTCCCACCTTTCCGCAGTCCAATGGTAAAGCTGAAAATGCGGTCAAGACGGTTAAAACCCTGTGGCGCAAAGCGCTGGATGCCGGTCAGGATCCGATCTGGGCGCTGCTGATGTGGCGGAATGCGCCAAGTGAGTCGACAGGTGTATCTCCGACACAGCTCCTGTTTGGACGGCCATGCCGGACGTTTCTTCCCACGGCTCGGTCCACTCTATCTCCCACATCGTCCATTCCAGTACGAGATGCCATGGTCAACGCGAGGGCGCGACAGGCCGGGTATTTTAACCGCGGCACTCGGAACTTACGCTCTCTCCTTGAGGGCGAAACGGTGCGGATGCGTCTGCCCGGCCAATCTACATGGACGCCGGGTATTTGCTTGCGCTCTGTGGCCGATCGCTCGTATTTGGTTCGGGTGGACAACTACGTCTACCGGCGCAATCGGCGCCATTTGCTGGCTACGGGCGAGGACCCGGGAGTTGTTGCCCAAGATCCCCCTGAGCGGCCCCTTGACTGGCTCCGGCTAAATCGTAACACTCCACCGCAATCACCCCTGCTGCCGCGGCCCCCTCAACCTCCTGCTCCCGACCATGGTGGCCTCTCTGATGACGGTAGATCGCACTGTGCTCAAAGGGGAGGCACTGAACAAGTGACACCTCCTCATCCACATGTCTCTCCTCCTCGGCGTCGGTCCACCAGGGTCTCACGCCCCCCTTCCCACCTGCAGGATTATGTAACATAAGCGTGTCTAGGTTTAAGGTGTGTCCGCACAGGTGCGGTGTAACCAGAGTGTAAGATTGGTGTGTGTGCGTGTGTGTTTCTTTATTATCATCCTTATTTGCTGTTGGCACCTACTCGTGCACACTGTTTGTGAAGCCATTTAATTCAGTGTTCTATTCGTGTGTTCATGTATTGCTTACGCCAGCGCAGCATGTTCCCGGAAAAGAAAGGGAGATGTGGCGTTGCGCAATCGCTATTGTTTACGTGTGACGTCATGCGCCGTTGCCATGCCGACGACAATAAACAAGGCGGCAGTCGCCGAGAGACGGTCGGACGCAGTACGTTGTCTTCTGCACTTCTAGTGTACTGATAGCGAGACCGAGCCACGTGACATAGTCCTGCCATTATAAGTGACGATCGTTCCTATCTACCACCACCAGTGTTTTAACTACTGTGTCTCCAAGTGTCTCCAACCCGTCACGCAACACGGACTACTCTTAATTAAGTCGATCTATGGTACTAACGTTCTACTACAATTGCCTATTTCTACCCCCACCACTAACTAACTACGTTCTACTAACTAACTACGGTCTACTAACTACGTGCTTACAACCCCCCTCCCCCCACAGTACGCGTCAAACACTTGACACAATAGTACAATTATTATCTACGGAAAAACGCAGATTTATATCCACGCCGTTCGAGACGCTGGGTTAAGAGTCTCGTGACCTCCCATTCCCCCGGTTGGTGTCAGCTCGTTCACCCCGTGGTGGCCTCTGCCGGCCAGCGCCTCTTGGTGTGGCAGCCGGTTGGCAGTCGGCGGACAACGGGGCGACGCTGATGTTGCAGCGGGTGGCGTCAGCTCGTTCGCCCTGCGGTGGCCTCTGCCGGTCAGCGCCTCTTGGTGTGGCAGCCGGTTGGCAGTCGGCGGACAACGGGGCGACGCTGATGTTGCAGCGGGTGGCGTCAGCTCGTTCGCCCTGCGGTGGCCTCTGCCGGCCAGCGCCTCTTGGTGTGGCAGCCGGTTGGCAGTCGGCGGACAGCGGGGCGACGCTGATGTTGCAGCGGGTGGCGTCAGCTCGTTCGCCCTGCGGTGGCCTCTGCCGGCCAGCGCCTCTTGGTGTGGCAGCCTGCAGCGTGGCCGTGGAGTAGCTGGTTGCGTAGACTATTTGCGTGGTTGCGTGGTCTATTTCGGGTGGTTCCGAATCTCTCCCGATTATGCGTACGACCTCGGTCGTCGCCCTCTTCCCGGCTGAGGACCGGGCGTTGGTGAACTCTCCACGGTCTGTCGCGGTCCGAACCGCCCGCGACTCACATGGGCGCTGAACTGGCCGCGGTTCGGTGGTCTGTCCAGGCTGCCGATCCATGGCGCGGTCGGTCCCCTGGGTACGGCCAGCTGTCGGCCAACGGACCGAACTCGGCGTCCATCCGGTAATAGCGCAGAGGGAGTCCGGGACAGCCGCGAGACGGCAGCCCCGGACCTCAGGGTGGAGTCCCCTGGCCTGTGGAGGTCATTGTGCACCCTCGGCGGGTAATGCAGTTGGGTTTGCAGTTCCCTGCAGGCCTCATGATGCAGTCCCCCGGCGCCTGTGAAGTTCATTGGGTACTTTCGGCGAAAAATGCGGTTGGGCTTGCCGTTTCCCTGCAGGCATCAGGTTGCTGTCCCCCGGTGCCTGTGAAAGTTATTGTGGATACTTCTATGTTAAATGTGAGTGCGAGTCAGCATACCCTGGCTAACCCGGCGCGCGGGAGACCCGCGCATGACCGGCCAATTATATCGGTCATGGCGCCTGACCGAACAACGACCTGGCGAGCGGTAGGCCAATTATCTCGGTCATGGCGCATGCCCGAACAACGACCTGGGGAGCGTTAGGACCCGCCTGAGTATGTCCGGTAATTATATCGGCCAGGGCGCAGGACCGGCCAATTATCTTCAGTCGCCTCGTCGGCCCAACCCAGGCTGGGGAACTGACGATGTGACCGGCTCCGTCTCCGACAACCGGACAATTGTAAATGGTTCCCACATTCCTCCTTCGTAAATGTGTGAAACATTGACTCTGGCCCATGGGGTTGCGTCGACCCTCCGCCTTCTAGCCCGCGCACCGTCCGCCAGATCTGTGGGTATTCCAAAGTCACGGCGTACACACATCGCACACCCACGGAGCGCTGCGACGCCTCTTGGTCTTGCCCGCGAACCGCAAGATTGGTTGGTCTCTCCTAGTTACCCTCACTCCGTCAGCCGCGACGTGGGCATTCCATAGTTACGACATACATACATCATCTGTGGGCATTCCATAGTTACGACATACATACATCCCACAGCATACCCTCGTCGTCCATTATCGGACGCGCGTCTAAGGATGCGCGCAGCGGAAGATGCCCTGAGACGCACCTTGAGAGGCTTTTGACCTTGTGTAGGTTCACAGGCAGGATTTTGAGCGTTTTGGTTAGCTCTACTAAAGCGTTTCAAAAGGTGAGCACCTTCCGGAGGCACGTTTTCCCTATGGGGCCGCGTCTTCATCGGTAGAGAGGAGGCAATTTCGTTTCTGACCAGGGTGTCGGAGGCATCGGACGCTTCTATGTTTTAG
Source organism: Chirona hameri (assembly GCA_036785665.1). Lineage (NCBI taxonomy): Eukaryota > Metazoa > Arthropoda > Thecostraca > Balanomorpha > Balanidae > Chirona > Chirona hameri. The sequence goes on along the minus strand of JAXIVJ010004180.1, from coordinate 34,922 downwards.
TTCGGGATGCTTTAATATACAACTGAAAATCCTTGTAACATCAACATCTTCACGCGACTCTTTGTTTCACCTGAATATGTGTATAAGGCTCATGGACAAAAAGGTCACCCGCCTGATCAGGTTGCAAATGGTATGGCGGAGACACGTGTGGTTCGGATATGGTAGGGATCGGACAGACCTCTTCCAACCTTTAGCTACTTCTTCAGGTTACCACGGGCGGATTTACATATGACAGTTGCTTATCGAGTAAGCCCGGAAGGACCAGTACGCGAGAGATGCCATTCCATTCGTTAATTAGTTAAATGGGGGCCGCTGGGAGTTGGAGCTTTACACACCAGATAACTGGGATGACCGATTGCCTTCGCTAAAGCGGTTCGCTGCCTTTGTTTTTCACAGACTCCCCTGTTTGTACTGCGTGTCGAAAAGTGACAAAGGTTCCAGGGAGGTTAGTTGCTTGAAGAACGCACAGTGGCACGGATTCCCAGCAAATCGACGATGACGAACTCCCAAGTTGGTCAGCTCGTACATCCTAGTAGGATGTCCGGCTACCTTCTCTCGTCACATCTCCGCACTTTCTGGCTACCGGCTCACATCGCAAGTGACGGTTTATAGTACACTTGGAGGTGTCCGGCCGGTTACCATCTCCCCGCCGCCAGTGACCTTTGCAGTCCACTCGGGGGTGGGTATCCGGCACTGTCCCGCCTGTCGGAATGACCTCCCTCTATCGGCTGGGCCAGGCCACCGATCTCTGACGGCTGGCTCACGAAATAGCATGGTTCACTGTGTACTGTGGCCTTTAAGCGCTCGGTTACCCCGAACTCCCAACTGATCAACTTTTCTTACTTAGTACGCACAATGAACGGAGATGTAGCATCTGGTGCTTGGCTTTGACAAAAAGGTCATGGGCCATCTGGTGTATCAGACTCAGCAGGTAGTTAAACCAATTGGTCAGCTGTCTGACGTCTCCGACGTCTGTCGTGAATGCGCTGACGACTCTCATTAGGATTAGCAGCCTCAGACTGGGCCATGGCGTTCATCCGGTGACAACTTCCACGGGTCTTCCGCCAAGATTACCGCGAATGTGATTTCAGAAGCAGCAGAAAGGTGTATCCGGTAACCTGTCCTCCAGGATGGTTGCCACATGACACGATGATATTGGGTTAGCTGGTTTATCAAAGGACCTGATATTGTCCGGCACTGACAATTCGATGGTGATGCTGTTTCAGAGACTCATCGTGAGGTTCAATAAAAGCCTTGAACTGTTCAAACAAGCCTCACACCCGGGCGGTAATCGGAAGCTCCCGCTCCCGTGAACTTATAGCGGCCCGTAACCATGGCCTTAATTTAACAATGCAGAACTTTTGTCCAACTGAACCTTATCGCGGCCATACCGTTCGAAAATTAACACACAAAAAAAATCGACGAATGTTCAAGCTCTCGGAGGAATAAACTGCAAAGAAAAGAAACGACCCGACTAAAACCTATTGGTTAAAAGTGCAGCCCAATGAATTAAAGCAAGGGTATACTATTGTTCTGTATCCGATATGAGACGAACATTGCGTCCATTCAAGGCGAGTACTAAAAATAAATCAAATTAATCGATTCGTTAGCTGTATCTGTACTAAAACAAATACCTTGTTGGGTCCGCTGGGTTTGTGAAAGCGCTGGTGACTCCCAGCCCGGCCCACAGCCGCTCGTTACTGGTGGCCATGTCACTCACAGCGGCAGTCACTCTCAGGCCGCTGGTCTGCATCCGAGAGATGATGGCTCGAAGCACACAAGGTCATGGGCCGGTCGAAATCGTACCAGATGGGCTGCTTCCACGCAGCGGTCAGACCTCGAACCATGACGAGCTGCATCTTGGATGCTTCTAGCACTACGTCACGGCCCTGGTCGTAGCAAACCCTGCTGTCGAGACTGAGCTCGTCGAACGCGATCACACACAGCATCTCCATGTCGCTGAGATCAGTTACGGTCGCTTCAAGCACCCACATCGCGGAATCCATCATCCCTGGAACCATGTGGAAATAATGGATGGATCCACTGCGACAAGGTGCTGAAAGATGGTAAAGGGACTTTCATTGACTCCTTGACATACAAGTACGCCCGTCGCGAGAGGACGCGCTGACCCAGGGATCTTCCGACGTCCTGGTCGGACCAGCGGACACGGTTGCCCGTGGCCAGGGCCCGGCGCTGGGCGGCAGTCAGAGGGCCGCGGGCGGCGAGGGCACTCGCTTGCGAGGAGGCCGCCTGGAGAGCGGCATTTCGGGTGCGCAGCGCCTTGTTCTGCTCCCGGAGCCTCTTCGCGCGCTGCTTAGCCCTGCTGCAGGTCTGTTGGAGCCGACGGCGGAGCACCTTCTCGGCAGCACTACTTCAATTCAGCTCGGCCTCGTTTCGTGCGAGCTCTTGTGCCAAGTCGTAGATCATCTCCAGAGATGTTTGGACGACGCACAGTGCTTCAGGATTCAGGTAGGATGGGATCCTGGACCTTACAGGGAGAAAATACCCGAACGTGAATACAGGATAGGATAACGGTGCGTTGCAAGTAACAAGCTCCTACCAATGACACCGACGGACAGCATAGTACACGTCCGATTCGGAGCCATAAGCTGGCGCAATTAGTGCATCATGGTCTGTGTAAGGACGGGTGAAATCAAACTGGTTATAAGAAACGGTGTTTTCAAGAGGAATATTGGAAAAGTAGCGAGGGTTAAAAAGCAAATTCGCGCAGCGAATACAATGGACAACATGCAATTACAAAACAATAAACATGCATGACGCACTACCTTTAGGCCATCGATGAGTGCACCTGCTCAGTCCCTTTTAAGTTTACATGCTATTTTCCATGCAATATGCCCATACCTCCTAACATAAAGCATGACTATTTACGAATTTATCCAAAATACAATGTTACAATGCCGCGGCTGACGGAGGCGGGTCGACCGGCGCAGTGACCCGCCCCACCCTCCGCAGGTAATCCACGATGTGGTGGGCCGGCCCCGAAAGCACCTCCTCCAGGGTCGGCAGGTGCCCACAGAACCAGCACCGGGCTGAATCGTGGGCAGGGCACCTGACCAGCAGGTACCCCACGTTCTCTGCCTCTTCCCCGCACGCCTGGCAGGTCGGGTCCCGACCAGGCCGAGGCGGTGCAGTGTGGCTCGCACCAGTGGGCAGTAGCCGGTACGCAGCTGGGAGACGGAGAATTGTCCTCACCGGTCGAGCTCGTCGTAACCATGCGTCCGTGACCGGTGAGGGTGCCGACGCGACTGCGTTTCGGCGAGGCCCTTCGTCCAGCGTCGGATGGCTGTCCGGGCACTGGAGATATCGATGGGCGCCTCACTCTTGTCGCAGTCGTCGGCCGCTTGGTTGGCGAGGCGGTCGGCTGCCTCGTTACCGGCGAGGTCGGCGTGGCCCGGTACCCAGTGAAGCGTGATGGCCTTGCCTCCGTGAACCAGTGCGTCGAGGGGCTCCAGACGCTTTGGGCGAGGGCCATCTGTTGGGTGTCCGGGCCGCGGCTGAGGAGTTGGAGACCGGACAGGGAGTCAGGACACCACAGCACGCTCTGTATCAAGGAGCTGGAGGGGGCCGGAAACTCGTGGAGGGAGCGGAGTGCCTCTGCCATGGATGGTTATTTCCTTGGCAGATCCGTCTGACCAAATGGTGCAGTCCGGAGCGGGGACGAGGGCCAAGGCCTCCAGTACCGCCGCCTTCCTCTTGTCCGGTGGGTCCGTTTTCCTTGTGGGCCGCGGCAGTTCGAGTACGAAGCGGACGTCGCCTCCACGGTTGCACCAGGGCGGGTCGCCCTGGAATAGCGCCAGGGGCTCCCTCGGGAGGCCGTCCAGCCCCGCAGTGTCGCAGGCCCACTTTCCGATTCGACGCAGGCACGATTTGTGCGGAAGTATGGCATCCTCGTCCGCCGGCAGCAGTGGCGATGTGCCAGCCTCTTTGGAAACCGAGGTTGCACGTCTCCACGCTTCGTAAGCGCGGTAGCGGAATCTCGGGATCGGTGTCTTCGCAAGAGTTCGCGGGCAGGGTTGCCCGGTGGGAGGCGGGTGAGGCGCGCATACTCGCCGGCCGCAAGTTCTTTGGACTGCACTGACAGCGGGGGCAGGTCTGCTTCCGCTGTCAGGGTCTCCCTGTCGGTGAGCTTGATGCAGCCGGTGATCAGGCGCGCACACTTCCGCTGTTCAACCTCCAAACGCTCCCGCACCGCTGGGGCCGCGTGGGTGAAAAATATCGCTGCGCCGTAGTCGGATGGAGCGGACGTAGCTCTGGTAGTCGTCGCAGAGGGTGCGGCGGTGGCTTCCGTAGCTTCTCCCCGCGATCTTCTTCTTGAGCGCCTCGATATGTGCGGCGAAGGTCAGTTGGCAGTCCAACTTCAGCCCGAGGAAGGTGGGGTTTTCCTCGTACCCGAGGGGCTGACCGCAGAAGTGGAGCACGGGCTTGACCTTGCCGCCACTCTTCTTGGGGTCCAGCGTGAAGGTGGTCATCTGTGGCGAGCGTGTCGGTGCGCTCGTTAGCGCACGCGTCGAGGGTCATTGCGTTTATGGAGCCATAAACGCAATGACGTCAGAGCAGCCCTGCTTTCACGTATGGCAGTGATGGCAGTACGGCTGCCGTGCTGGGTCGGGGACCTGGGCCGAGTGGGTCACATCTGGCTGCCAGCCGCCGCCTGTCAATGCGATGACAGCGCCGTCAATGCGGACGACGGGCAGTCTGGCTGGGGCGGCGACACTGCGTGGACGTGGGCGTTTGTCCGAATACATCGGTTGTGTTTTCTGTTGAGTGTTACATTGCTACAAGCTATTTCGGCACCATTGAGGCAACGCACGGAACCGGTGTGCAGGGATCGCCGCTCCAGCCAGACTCGACGACCGCAGTGGTAACCGGAGCAGCGTGGCATGGCTCTGGAGTCGAGCTGCGAATCGGAGGGCGACGTCTGGGACGGCGCGTACAGCGCGCTGTCGTCGTCGTGCACCTCGGACCTGGTGAGCCTGCAGCTGGACCCGCTGCTGTCGGATGAAGGAGAGGAGGAAGTGCTGTGTGGTGGAGGAGAAGACGGCAGCGCGTCGGGGCGGAGGACGGGAAGAAGAGGGAGAAACTAGGACCTGCGGGGAGGAGGTGGCACCACGCTTCATCGGTGGGCGATTGGAGGTGGTCGGGAGGGAGGACCGAAGGTGATGAGACGATGGCCGGAGGCAGTGATGGCCTGCGGTGACCAAGCGGAGCTGTGGCTCCCGCCGGAGCCGAGCCGAGGCTCCCGCCGGAGCCGAGGCTAGCCAGGTGTGTGCGCGTGTGGGGGAGCGGAGAGTATCGCTGCCCACCTCCATGTGCGCGGTTCGGGAGGCGCCGATGGACAGACGAAGGGCGCTGAGTGAGTGTGTGCCCGTGTACATTTGCCAGGCTACAGAGCGCCGAATGTCGGTCAGGCTGCAGGAGGAATGCATGCGTGTTGGTCTCCCGGAGGTGGTGCGCTGCGGCGGAGAACAGCAGAGCTGAGAACAGCAGAGCTGAGAACAGCAGAGCTGAGAACAGCAGAGCTGAGAACAGCAGAGCTGAGAACAGCAGAGCTGAGAACAGCAGAGCTGAGAACAGCAGAGCTGAGAACAGCAGAGCTGAGAACAGCAGAGCTGAGAACAGCAGAGCTGAGAACAGCAGAGCTGAGAACAGCAGAGCTGAGAACAGCAGAGCTGAGAACAGCAGAGCTGAGAACAGCAGAGCTGAGAACAGCAGAGCTGAGAACAGCAGAGCTGAGAACAGCAGAGCTGAGAACAGCAGAGCTGAGAACAGCAGAGCTGAGAACAGCAGAGCTGAGAACAGCAGAGCTGAGAACAGCAGAGCTGAGAACAGCAGAGCTGAGAACAGCAGAGCTGAGAACAGCAGAGCTGAGAACAGCAGAGCTGAGAACAGCAGAGCTGAGAACAGCAGAGCTGAGAACAGCAGAGCTGAGAACAGCAGAGCTGAGAACAGCAGAGCTGAGAACAGCAGAGCTGAGAACAGCAGAGCTGAGAACAGCAGAGCTGAGAACAGCAGAGCTGAGAACAGCAGAGCTGAGAACAGCAGAGCTGAGAACAGCAGAGCTGAGAACAGCAGAGCTGAGAACAGCAGAGCTGAGAACAGCAGAGCTGAGAACAGCAGAGCTGAGAACAGCAGAGCTGAGAACAGCAGAGCTGAGAACAGCAGAGCTGAGAACAGCAGAGCTGAGAACAGCAGAGCTGAGAACAGCAGAGCTGAGAACAGCAGAGCTGAGAACAGCAGAGCTGAGAACAGCAGAGCTGAGAACAGCAGAGCTGAGAACAGCAGAGCTGAGAACAGCAGAGCTGAGAACAGCAGAGCTGAGAACAGCAGAGCTGAGAACAGCAGAGCTGAGAACAGCAGAGCTGAGAACAGCAGAGCTGAGAACAGCAGAGCTGAGAACAGCAGAGCTGAGAACAGCAGAGCTGAGAACAGCAGAGCTGAGAACAGCAGAGCTGAGAACAGCAGAGCTGAGAACAGCAGAGCTGAGAACAGCAGAGCTGAGAACAGCAGAGCTGAGAACAGCAGAGCTGAGAACAGCAGAGCTGAGAACAGCAGAGCTGAGAACAGCAGAGCTGAGAACAGCAGAGCTGAGAACAGCAGAGCTGAGAACAGCAGAGCTGAGAACAGCAGAGCTGAGAACAGCAGAGCTGAGAACAGCAGAGCTGAGAACAGCAGAGCTGAGAACAGCAGAGCTGAGAACAGCAGAGCTGAGAACAGCAGAGCTGAGAACAGCAGAGCTGAGAACAGCAGAGCTGAGAACAGCAGAGCTGAGAACAGCAGAGCTGAGAACAGCAGAGCTGAGAACAGCAGAGCTGAGAACAGCAGAGCTGAGAACAGCAGAGCTGAGAACAGCAGAGCTGAGAACAGCAGAGCTGAGAACAGCAGAGCCGATAACAGCAGAGCTGAGAACAGCAGAGCTGAGAACAGCGGAGCTGAGACAGCAGAGCTGAGGAAGTGGAGCTGAGACAGCAGAGCTGAGGAAGTGGAGCTGAGACAGCAGAGTTGGAGCTGAGACGGCTGAGTTGGAGCTGTGGAGCAGCGGAGCTGTTGTGCCGCTGTGCAGCAGCGGAGCAGCAGAGCTGTAGTGCTGCTGTGCAGCAGCGGAGCGGTGGAGCTGTAGTGCAGCAGCGGAGCAGCGGAGCTGTAGTGCCGCTGTGCAGCAACGGAGTAGCGGAGCTGTAGTGCCGCTGTGCAGCAGCGGAGCAGCGGAGCTGTAGTGCAGCAGCGGAGCTGTAGTGCCGCTGTGCATCAGCGGAGCGGTGGAGCTGTAGTGCAGCAGCGGAGCTGTAGTGCCGGAGCTGTAGTGCAGCAGCGGAGCTGTAGTGCCGCTGTGCATCAGCGGAGCGGTGGAGCTGTAGTGCAGCAGCGGAGCAGCGGAGCTGTAGTGCCGATGTGCAGCAGCGGAGCGGTGGAGCTGTAGTGCGGCTGTGCAGCAGCGGAGCTGTAGTTCCGCTGTGCATCAGCGGAGCGGTGGAGCTGTAGTGCCGCTGTGCAGCAGCGGAGCAGCGGAGCGGCCGACGTCACGGCATCTCACCAGTGCGGGCGAGTGATGCTCGCAGCACTGGTGGTGCCGGACGTGCCGCTGGGTAGCGACGTGGTGTGCTGCAGCGGAACGGCCAACGTCACGGCATCAGACCAGTGTTCCTGCGAGTTATGCTCGCAGCACTGGTGGTGCCGGACCTGCCGCTGGGCTGCAGTGGAGCAGTCGTGCCGCCGGGTAGCAGCGGACCAGGGTTGTAATGCCATGGATGGTGCCCTGCGGTGACAGACCCCGGGGCTGTTGCGTTTCAGTTGTACTCGTGTGCTGTGTGATCAATGATCATGATAATCATGGAAGTGTGTAAGTACTGAGTGGCCGCGCGGGGCGGGAGGTTCTCGTCGCCGCCAGGCCAGGACCATCTCCCCAAACCATATCACCCCAGGCTCCTCCAGATCCACAGGGACCATTTATGTGCAGAAACGTTGTTCTGCCTCTTGCTTTCAAACCATGTGTACTGTTACCAGCTGTGTGTTACAGTTTGGTACATATGTACATCAAGTTATTATTATCATATGTACTATTGAGCGCTGTCTGCCACCGGTCATCGATATTTACTATCCGAGGAATATGTAATGAAAAACTACATTATTTCAATATTTGTTCATCATATAGAGATAAGCAACTAGGAATAGGGGTTACTTTTCAGGCTTCAGCTTGGCTCCAATCACAGTCTAGTTCCAATATTAAAATGTTGTTTTCCACAACCTAAAATCAAAATTGTAACGCTGCCTTGCGCTGTCACATCGATGGCCATCGTCATCATCTTCAGTTTGTTGCAATGGTGTCCAGTGAATTGAACAAATAACATGTTTAGCTTCTTATCCTCTACAAGGCCCACCACCCAGATTTCTGGGTTTTATCATGCAAACCTGTAAAAAAAAAAATTGCCACTTGGCTTAAAGGAAGTTCACCTTCAACATTAGTTTAAACTGAGATAGCAGATTTGTAGCCTGTGTTGGGAAACCCCTATCTGCAAGTTTTCTTTACTGAAGACTCTCCAGCCAAATATATTTGAGTTTTTGGCGAAGGAATGCAGTGCTGGCGAAAGAATGTTGTACTGGTTCTAGCCCGGGCAGAGGCTATACCATCAGCCAATCAGCTTGCAGCTGGTGCTAGCAACCAAATCGCCTACCGCCGGTTGGCACATCTTCAATGCGAATCTATCTTCACATGACTACTTTTGAATCTGATTGGCTGAACCATTTTTTACATTCACGTGACGTCAGCTGACTAACTCAGAGAGTATGCATATAGTTTTGATAAACAATACAAATTTACGGCCTTCTGTCCTGAATAGGTGCAATATAAGGCCAGTTTTGACAATATAAAAGAAATTGTATTAAAAATATAATCAAATCGTGTTGGGTAAACAATTCAAAAGGTAAACTATTTCCTTTAATAACAAGTACCTACTATAACATGAAAACCACATTAAAAATGTGCAAAGGCATACACATGGGAGTACATTTTTGCTGTATTTCAGCCGACCCACCACTCCAAGAAATGTGCTGGCTGATGCCCCTGCCTACCCAGTCAACAACTTTTTTGCTGACGGCCTGCTCCCCTGCTCAACAACCTTTTGGAAATATGCCGCTGGATTTGGCCCCCCTCCCCAAACCCACTGTCCACCCCCACCCATTTTGTACCCATTTGTCAACACAGAGTACTAACACAACTTCTTGAGTGTCTGTTAAAACAGCAATGTAGTAGTGCTACACAAAAATCACTTTGGTACATATAACGGTATTAGTCGGCCAATGGCGTCACACTTGAAGGTAACTCAAAACGCTGCCTATGCAACCGTCCCTGACCAAAGACGCTACAGAAATGGCGGTCATGGCCAAGATAACTATAACTAACAGCAAATCACTGAAGTCTCAACACATCCAACCACGGTAGATAAAATACTCAAATGCATCCTGATCCAACCCATTCTGATTCCTCAGAATCATGAATTTACTTACGCCACTAAATTCACCTTTTCCGGCCTTCCATCGCTAACGAGCGCATGCATTGATTAGTACGAATGATACTAAACCCTTGATTAGTACGAAATGATACTAAACTTCGCAACGTTTAGTAATAATCCGTACTAAAAAACGTTTCCCCTCTTAGTAGATATTCGTACTAAAAACCTTCGAGGACGTGTTGATAAGCGTTGTCTGAAGCACGGTAAATGCAAGGCCATATATAGGAAGTAGAGTCATCCGGCGATTCTGTGTGATCATGACGTCAGAGCATGACATCATGTGGATCCATCGGCCTCCTCCGCCGTTGCAGTTAATGCTATTTCGGGAGAAATAAATATCATCTAACTCGGAAAGTAAAAATGTTACGGAAAAGGAAAAGACAGCGTTGAAAAGCTCAAAACAAGGCAAATAGAAATCTTCTGGATGATTTTAGGCTCAGATCAATATTGAGGTCACTAGAGGTCATCAAAGGTCAGGGCCTTGTTTACGGTCCCCTGCGGTTCGGCGGTCACCAGCTGAGGCTCTAAGCCCCGCCCCTTCGATGAAATTTTGATTTGACCTAAACCACATGGAATTTGTATGAATCGACGTGTTCTGACGAGGCAAACACGATGACATCAAAATCATTGCTGTATCTATATTTGTCAAAAAGTTATTTGCGAAAAACAGTTTTAACCGACTGCAGACGACATGCGCCAGAATTGACTACTGGGGTGACGTCATAAGTAGAAGTGGACATGTTACGGAGATAGGGATGACACCCCCCTGGGTAAATATAATACTTCTGAAGGTAAGTTTGGCCATGTGCGTCAAGTTAGCATCGTATTCGTATTTGTTTTCAGCATCGAGTTCCGATTTCCCCCAAACTTAGCATATGGGTAGATCTCATCGAGTTATGCACGAATATGCATTCCGTTTTGACCTAGGACAAATGGTTTGACCTCCAGAGGTCACTGAAATGTCATCGCACGGGGTACCCTCTAATTGTTTCGTTTACCGTCCGATTTAATCGCAACGGGGCTCAAACGACTCGCCGGCACCCCAGCTTGCGTCAGAAAAAAAACACAAAAAATCACCTAGAGGTCAAAGGTCCAGGTCACGGGGACGAATACGAGATTTAAGCTTCGATACCAGCTTGTGTACCCGATAGTTTTTACGTTTACCGTCCGATTTGCTCGCAATGGGCAAAAAGGGACTCGCCGGCACGTTAGCTTGCGTCAGGAAATGCAAAAAGTCATCCAGAGGTCAAAGGTCAAGGTCACGGGGACGAATACGATATTTTAAGCTTCGGTACCAGCATGGTGTACCCTCTAGTTTTTTTTTGTTTACCGTCCGATTTGCTCGCAATGGGCAAAAAGGGACTCGACGACACCCCACCTTACGTCATGAAAAAACAAAAAATCACCTATAGGTAAAAGGTCAAGGTCACGGGGACGAATACGAGATTTTAAGCTTCGGTACCAGCATGTGTACCCTCTAGTTTTTTTCGAGATTGTAAGCTCCGGTACCGAAGCTTAACATCTCGTATTCGTCCCCGTGACCTTGACCTTTGACCTCTAGGTGATGTTTTGTTTTTCCTGACGCAAGCTAACGTGCCGGCGAGTCCCTTTTTGCCCATTGCGAGCAAATCGGACGGTAAAAGAAAAAAAAACTAGAGGGTACACAAGCTGGTACCGAAGCTTAAAATGTCGTATTCGTCCCCGTGACCTTGACCTTTGACCTCTAGGTGATGTTTTGTTTTTCCTGACGCAAGCTAAGGTGCCGGCGAGTCCCTTTTTGCCCATTGCGAGCAAATCGGACGGTAAACTAAAAAAAAACTAGCGGGTACACCATGCTGGTACCGAAGCTTAGAATCTCGTATTCGTCCCCGTGACCTTGACCTTTGACCTCTGGATGACTTTTTGTTTTTTCCTGACGCAAGCTAACGTGCCGGTGAGTTCCTTTTTGCCCATTGCGAGCAAATCGGATTGTAAACTAAAAAAACTAGAGGGTACACCATGCTGGTACCGAAGCTTAGAATCTCGTATTCGTCCCCGTGACCTTGACCTTTGACATCTGGATGATGTTTTGTTTTACCTAACGCAAGCTGGGGTGCCAACGAGTCCCTTTTTGCCCATTGCAAGCAAATCGGACGGTATACGAAAAAAACTAGAGGGTACACAAGCTGGTACCGAAGCTTAAAATCTCGTATTCGTCCCCGTGACCTTGACCTTTGACCTCTATGTGATTTTTTTTCCTGACGCAAGCTAGGGTGCCAGCGAGTCCTTTTTTCCATTGCGAGCAGATCAGACGGTAAACAAAAAAACTAGAGGGTACACAAGCTGGTACCGAAGCTTAAAATTTCGTATTCGTCCCCGTGACCTTGACCTTTGACCTCTAGGTGATGTTCTGTTTTTCCTGACGTAAGCTGGGGTGCCGTCGAGTCCCTTTTTGCTCATTGCAAGCAAATCGGACGGTAAACAAAAAACTAAAGGGTACACAAGCTGGTACCGAAGCTTAGCATCTCGTATTCGTCACCGTGACCTTGGCCTTTGACCTCTAGGTGATGTTTTCTTTTTCCTGACGCAAGCTGGGGTGCCGTCGAGTCCCTTTTTGACCATTGCAAGCAAATCGGACGGTAAACGAAAAACTAGAGGGTACACCATGCTGGTACCTATTCTATCCCCGAATCTAGGTGATCCCTGTATTGCGAGTCCCACGACAACGCGCTGTGATCAATCGCACACGCACACGCAAGGCCACGGCTTCCGGCCGACTGGCCCTTTTTCCCGCCAGTCCGGGTACGAGGGCATCTCTGAGATGCGCATGCGCGAGCAAGGGCGGGTCCAGGGCCAAAGCAAGGGGGGGCCATACCAGGATACCACACCCTACCCCTCTTAAACAAAAACTCAATCAGCTTACTGCGGCTCGCAGCGAAACATGAACGATTAAATACACACCCTACCCCTCTTAAACAAAAACTCAATCAGCTTACTGCGGCTCGCGGCGAAACATGAACGATTAAATACGTTGCCTTGCAGCGAAACATGAACGATTACATGCGTTGCATTAAACGTTACAAAAGTCATCCCATGTCACTTATGAGACGCTTAGGCGGCACTGGACGCCGGCTGGATCGCCGCACGCCCACGCCGACTTCCGAACCCCCGCCGCTCGCTGCGGCATCACCATCGCTCGCCGCGGCGCCATCGCCGCTCGCCACGGCACCACCGCCGCTCGCCACGGCACCACCGCCGCTCGCCACGGCACCACCGCCGCTCGCTACGGCACCACCGCCGCCGCTCGCCACGGCACCACCGACGCCGCTCGCCACTGCACCACCGACGCCGCTCGCCGCGGCACCACCGATGCCGCTGGCCGTGGCACCGACACCGCTCGCCGTGGTGTCGCCGCCGACCACGCCGGGACTCCTGTCGCCGGCGGCTCCGGCGGGAAGTCCGGGAGTCACGGCGTCCGCAGCTCCACGGGCCTGACCGGTGTCACCTGTGCCGCCGCGATCCGCCGACAGGAGCTGATCGCTGTGTCGCGACCAGATCCGGTGTGGTATCCTGGTATGGCCCCCCCTTGCTTTGGCCCTGGACCCGCCCTTGCTCGCGCATGCGCATCTCAGAGATGCCCTCGTACCCGGACTGGCGGGAAAAAGGGCCAGTCGGCCGGGAGCCGTGGCCTTGCGTGTGCGTGTGCGATTGATCACAGCGCGTTGTCGTGGGACTCGCAATACAGGGATCACCTAGATTCGGGGATAGAATACCTGGCGACGAGGACGAGATCGTCTGTGAGTCGAGGAGAACTGGTTCGACTCAGGCAACGGAAACAGACTGGCACAGCAGGCGGTAAGATGGCGGTTCACCACGGAGTTCGGTCGGTGTGAGAAATGTAATTTTTCTCAGGACAAGTGCCGCAGGTGCAGGACGAGTTCAGGGACTCTCTGTGACTGATTTTTGTGTGTTTTGAGCCGGGTTAGTGGCTTGTGAGGCTGCATACACACGGGTGCTGGTCTGGGGTTTCGACCACGTGTTGTATGGCGGCGGCTGGCGCGAGCGGCCATTGTGAACGTGTTTCTGTGGCGGGCCGCTAGGGGCGCTGGGAGCGAGGCGGCGGCGGTGACCTTGAGGGTATTTCGCCGGCGGGCCGCCATAGGCGCTGTGCGCAGGGCAGCCGGTGTCCTTGGGAACAGCTGATCGGGACGGTACGGCGCTGAGCGACAGCCGGTGACGATGGAGATTCCGGGTATGGCATTGCCGGCAGTGTCGCCGTTCCGTTCAGGCGAGGACTTCGGCAAGTGGCTGCGCGGGGTCGAGCGATACCTGCGCGCAGTCAGTATCCTGGATGCCGACCGGAAGTGTGCGGTGCTTCTCCACCTGGTCGGGCCGGACATCGCCGACCTGAGTGAAACGCTGCCGGAGGAGGCCAGCGAGACAGAAGACCGCTTCGAGCTGCTGAAGCAGAAGCTGACAACTTACCTGTCGCCGGTGCGGAACGCGGTGGCGGAAAGATCGCTCTTCCACCAAATGAAGATGGAGCCGGCGGAGGACCTGGAGCGGTTCCTGGGCCGTCTCCGAGCGCAGGTCGGGCGCTGTAGCTACCCAGCCACGGAGGTGGACCGCGAGCTGCGCGACCGGTGCGTGCTGGGGAGCCGAGCCGGTCTGCAGGAGAAGCTCGTGCAGCTGGCGGCTTCGAAGGGCGACAGACTGACTCTCGTCGAGGTCCGTCAGACGGCCCGCGCACACCGGGACATGCAGCAGCTCGGCGCCCAGCTGGCTGGTACGCGCGTGGCGGAGGCACCGGCAGTCGACACTGAGAGCACCGCCGTCAACGCGGTGAGGACGCCTCAGCCACGACGCGGGCCCTGTTTTCGGTGCGGGGCGACCGGCCACTGGCAGCGAGACTGTCCAGCTGCTGGAGCTGTGCCGCGTGCGCGCGACAACCACCGTCCGGCTGGCCAGGCGGCCAGCGGCGGACGCAGCGGAACGGCCGGTGGACGAGGACAGGGCGGCGCGCAGGACAGGAGCAGCAGTGACGGTCCGCCCAGACAGAGGCGCTGCTACAAGTGTGGCACTGCCGGGCACCTGAAGGCGGCGTGTCCGCAGCGGCGGGTGCGGCTGGTGACTGCGGAGGAGGCGCAGACGGACGGCGACTCCTGGCTGGTGCATTCCGTCAGCACCAGCACCGCGGAATCGACGACGGTGGTGGTGGAAGGCCAGCGGCTGGCCATGGTCGTGGACACGGGGAGCCCAGTCTCGCTGGTGAGCTCGGAGACAGCGCGACAGCGGGGGCTACTGCAGCTGCTGGACCCGTGTGACCTGCGTCTGACGTCATTCACGGGTCAGGTGATTCCCCTGAGGGGGGAGGCGCTGGTCACGGTCACGGCGGCGGCGGGCAGACCTGTGACCCGTCTACGACTGGTGGTGACGGACTTCGGCCCACACCGTCCGCTGATGGGCCGTGACTGGATCAAGGCGCTGGATGTCCTCCCTTCACCGTTGAGGGTGCACCAGGTGAAGGACAAGGAGGCGCTGACGCTGCAGAGCGTGCTGGATAAACACGCGGCGGTGTTCCAAGAGGAGCTGGGACGCATCCCGATCCAAGTCGGTCTCCGACTGAAACCTGACGCTAAGCCAGTGTACCGGCGGGCACGCCCGGTGCCGTTCGCGCTTCAGGATGCGGTGGACAGAGAACTGGACAAGTGGGAAGAGCAGGGAGTGGCGGAGAAGGTGCCGCCAGGGAGCGGCTGGGGGACCCCACTAGTGGTCATCCCGACGCAGAGCGGGGTTCGTCTCTGTGCGGATTACCGTCTGACCGTCAACCCGCAGCTCGAGCCGCTGAAGTACCCGATGCGGACGGCGGAGGAGCTGTTCTCCGGCATCCGAGGGAAACGGTTCGCAAAGCTAGACTGCAGGAGCGCCTACCTGCAGGTCGAGCTGGATGAAGAAAGCAAGGGGGGGGGGCCATACCAGGATACCACAGTACCGAAGCTTAGAATTTCGTATTCGTCCCCGTGACCTTGACCTTTGACCTCTAAGTGATGTTTTGTTTTTTCCTGACGCAAGTTAAGGTGCCGGCGAGTCCCTTTTTGCCCATTGCGAGCAAATCGGACGGTAAACGAAAAAAACTAGAGGGTACACCATGCTGGTACCGAAGCTTAGAATTTCGTATTCGTCCCCGTGACCTTGACCTTTGACCTCTGGATGACTGTGTTTTTCCTGACGCAAGCTAACGTGCCGGCGGGTTCCTTTTTGCCCATTGCGAGCAAATCGGATTGTAAACTAAAAAAAAACTAGAGGGTACACCATGCTGGTACCGAAGCTTAGAATCTTGTATTCAACCCCGTGACCTTTACCTTTGACCTCTAGGTGATGTTTTGTATTTCCTGACGCAAGCTGGGGTGCCGTCGAGTCCCTTTTTGCCAATTGCAAGCAAATCGGACGGTAAACTAAAAATCTAGAGGGTACACAAGCTGGTACCGAAGCTTAAAATCTCGTATTCGTCCCCGTGACCTTGACCTTTGACCTCTATGTATTTTTTTGTTTTTCCTGACGCAAGCTAGGGTGCCAGCGAGTCCCTTTTTTCATTGCGAGCATATCGGACGGTAAACGAAAAAACTAGAGGGTACACAAGCTGGTACCGAAGCTTAGAATCTCGTATTCGTCCCCGTGACCTTGACCTTTGACCTCTAGGTGATTTTTATTATTCGTTACTCAAGGTGGGGTGCCGGCGAGTCCTTTTTTCCCATTGTGAGCCAATCGGACGGTACACGAAAGAACTAGAAGGTACACAAGCTGGTACCGAAGCTTAAAATCTCGTATTCGTCCCCGTGACCTTGACCTTGGACCTCTAGGCAATTTTTTGTTTTTCCTGACGCAAGGTGGGGTGCCGGCGAGTCGCTTTTTGTCCATTGCGAGCAAATGGGACGGTAAACCAAAAAACTAGAGGGTACACCATGCTGGTACCGAAGCTTAAAATCTCGTATTCGTCCCCGTGACCTTGACCTTTGACCTCTGGGTGACTTTGTGTTTTTCCTAACGCAAGCTAACGTGCCGGCGAGTCCCTTTTTGCCCATTGCGAGCAAATCGAACGGTAAACGAAAAAAAACTAAAGGGTACACAAGCAGGCACCGAAGCTTAAAATCTCGTTTTCGTCCCCGTGACCTTGACCTTTAACCTCTAGGTGATGTTTTGTTTTACCTGACGCAATCTGGGGTGCCTTAGAGTCCCTTTTTGCCCATTGCAAGCAAATCGGACGGTAAACTAAAAAACTAAAGGGTACACAAGCTGGTACCGAAGCTTAAAATCTCGTATTCGTCCCCGTGACCTTGACCTTTGACCTCTATGTGATTTTTTTTTTCTGACGCAAGCTAAGGTGCCGGCGAGTCCATTTTTGTCCATTGCGAGCAAATGGGACGGTAAACCAAAAAACTAGAGGGTACACCATGCTGGTACCGAAGCTTATAATCTCGTATTCGTCCCCGTGACCTTGACCTTTGACCTCTGGATGACTTTTTGTTTTTTCCTGACGCAAGCTAACGTGCCGTCGAGTTCCTTTTTGACCATTGCGAGCAAATCGGATTGTAAACAAAAAAAAACTAGAAGGTACACCATTCTGGTACCGAAGCTTAGAATCTCGTATTCGTCCACGTGGCTTTTACCTTTGACCTCTCGGTGATGTTTTGTTTTTCCTGACGCAAGCTAGGGTGCCAGCGAGTCCCTTTTTTCCATTGCGAGCAGATCGGACGGTAAACGAAAAAACTAGAGGGTACACAAGCTGGTACCGAAGCTTAGAATCTCGTATTCGTCCCCGTGACCTTGACCTTTGACCTCTAGGTGATTTTTTGTTATTCCTGACGCAAGGTGGGTTGCCGGCGAGTCCCTTTTTTCCCATTGCGAGCAAATTGGACGGTAAACGAAAAAACTAGAAGGTACACAAGCTGGTACCGAAGCTTAAAATCTCGTATTCGTCCCCGTGACCTTGACCTTGGACCTCTAGGTGATTTTTTGTTTCTCCTGACGCAAGGTGGGGTGCCGGCCAGTCCTTTTTTTCCCATTGCGAGCAAATCGGACGGTAAACGAACAAAAAAAAACTAGATGGTACACAAGCTGGTACCGAAGCTTAAAATCTCGTATTCGTCCCCGTGACCTTGACCTTGGACCTCTAGGTGATTTTTTGTTTT
Organism: Chirona hameri; assembly: GCA_036785665.1. Lineage (NCBI taxonomy): Eukaryota > Metazoa > Arthropoda > Thecostraca > Balanomorpha > Balanidae > Chirona > Chirona hameri. The sequence goes on along the minus strand of JAXIVJ010004180.1, from coordinate 17,227 downwards.
TCCTGACGCAAGCTGGGATGCCGACGAGTCCCTTTTTGCCCATTGCAAGCAAATCGGACGGTAAACTAAAAACTAGAGGGTACACAAGCTAAGCTGGTACCGAAGCTTAAAATATCGTACTCGTCCCCGTGACCTTGACCTTTGACCTCTATGTGATTTGTTGTCCGAACCCGCGGGGGGGGGGGGGGGGGGGGGGGAGGGCAGAATCTTCCCCTCCCTGATTTTCTCAATAACCTGAAAACTATGATAGATATCAACGTAAAACTTTCAGTACCTTATCCTGCATCAAGTCTAAGTCTTCTCACCAACTCTAAATGCAATTGATGTAGTATTTTGGGAGATAATGACGTTTTAATGACGTCATGTCATGCCATTTTTGGTGGAAAAACGATAAATGTTTGGCAAATCGTAGACATCAGAGTTTTCAAGCAAATTGCAAATAAAACACGCGAAAAGAAGGGAAAAGACATTTTCTTCAAAAAAAATTCTCGGATTTCCAATTTTTTTTAACCCCATTTTTTGTTGTTGTGAATTTGAAAAGTGAATTTCTTATGCTCGAATACCAAAATAAGGTAACCGGCCCAAATCCGCGGAGAAAAAAAAATGGGGTACCTTTTTGCCACAAAAAGTTGGCCCCCCCAAAACCGACGGCTGGATCCGCCAGTGGGTGGGTGGGTAGGTAGGTAGGTAGGTAGGTAGGTAGGTAGGTAGGTAGGTAGGTAGGTAGGTAGGTAGGTAGGTAGGTAGGTAGGTAGGTAGGTAGGTAGGTAGGTAGGCAGGCAGGCAGGCAGGCAGGCAGGCAGGCAGGCAGGCAGGCAGGCAGGCAGGCAGGCAGGCAGGCAGGCAGGCAGGCAGGCAGGCAGGCAGGCAGGCAGGCAGGCAGGCAGGCAGGCAGGCAGGCAGGCAGGCAGGCAGGCAGGCAGGCAGGCAGGCAGGCAGGCAGGCAGGCAGGCAGGCAGGCAGGCAGGCAGGCAGGCAGGCAGGCAGGCAGGCAGGCAGGCAGGCAGGCAGGCAGGCAGGCAGGCAGGCAGGCAGGCAGGCAGGCAGGCAGGCAGGCAGGCAGGCAGGCAGGCAGGCAGGCAGGCAGGCAGGCAGGCAGGCAGGCAGGCAGGCAGGCAGGCAGGCAGGCAGGCAGGCAGGCAGGCAGGCAGGCAGGCAGGCAGGCAGGCAGGCAGGCAGGCAGGCAGGCAGGCAGGCAGGCAGGCAGGCAGGCAGGCAGGCAGGCAGGCAGGCAGGCAGGCAGGCAGGCAGGCAGGCAGGCAGGCAGGCAGGCAGGCAGGCAGGCAGGCAGGCAGGCAGGCAGGCAGGCAGGCAGGCAGGCAGGCAGGCAGGCAGGCAGGCAGGCAGGCAGGCAGGCAGGCAGGCAGGCAGGCAGGCAGGCAGGCAGGCAGGCAGGCAGGCAGGCAGGCAGGCAGGCAGGCAGGCAGGCAGGCAGGCAGGCAGGCAGGCAGGCAGGCAGGCAGGCAGGCAGGCAGGCAGGCAGGCAGGCAGGCAGGCAGGCAGGCAGGCAGGCAGGCAGGCAGGCAGGCAGGCAGGCAGGCAGGCAGGCAGGCAGGCAGGCAGGCAGGCAGGCAGGCAGGCAGGCAGGCAGGCAGGCAGGCAGGCAGGCAGGCAGGCAGGCAGGCAGGCAGGCAGGCAGGCAGGCAGGCAGGCAGGCAGGCAGGCAGGCAGGCAGGCAGGCAGGCAGGCAGGCAGGCAGGCAGGCAGGCAGGCAGGCAGGCAGGCAGGCAGGCAGGCAGGCAGGCAGGCAGGCAGGCAGGCAGGCAGGCAGGCAGGCAGGCAGGCAGGCAGGCAGGCAGGCAGGCAGGCAGGCAGGCAGGCAGGCAGGCAGGCAGGCAGGCAGGCAGGCAGGCAGGCAGGCAGGCAGGCAGGCAGGCAGGCAGGCAGGCAGGCAGGCAGGCAGGCAGGCAGGCAGGCAGGCAGGCAGGCAGGCAGGCAGGCAGGCAGGCAGGCAGGCAGGCAGGCAGGCAGGCAGGCAGGCAGGCAGGCAGGCAGGCAGGCAGGCAGGCAGGCAGGCAGGCAGGCAGGCAGGCAGGCAGGCAGGCAGGCAGGCAGGCAGGCAGGCAGGCAGGCAGGCAGGCAGGCAGGCAGGCAGGCAGGCAGGCAGGCAGGCAGGCAGGCAGGCAGGCAGGCAGGCAGGCAGGCAGGCAGGCAGGCAGGCAGGCAGGCAGGCAGGCAGGCAGGCAGGCAGGCAGGCAGGCAGGCAGGCAGGCAGGCAGGCAGGCAGGCAGGCAGGCAGGCAGGCAGGCAGGCAGGCAGGCAGGCAGGCAGGCAGGCAGGCAGGCAGGCAGGCAGGCAGGCAGGCAGGCAGGCAGGCAGGCAGGCAGGCAGGCAGGCAGGCAGGCAGGCAGGCAGGCAGGCAGGCAGGCAGGCAGGCAGGCAGGCAGGCAGGCAGGCAGGCAGGCAGGCAGGCAGGCAGGCAGGCAGGCAGGCAGGCAGGCAGGCAGGCAGGCAGGCAGGCAGGCAGGCAGGCAGGCAGGCAGGCAGGCAGGCAGGCAGGCAGGCAGGCAGGCAGGCAGGCAGGCAGGCAGGCAGGCAGGCAGGCAGGCAGGCAGGCAGGCAGGCAGGCAGGCAGGCAGGCAGGCAGGCAGGCAGGCAGGCAGGCAGGCAGGCAGGCAGGCAGGCAGGCAGGCAGGCAGGCAGGCAGGCAGGCAGGCAGGCAGGCAGGCAGGCAGGCAGGCAGGCAGGCAGGCAGGCAGGCAGGCAGGCAGGCAGGCAGGCAGGCAGGCAGGCAGGCAGGCAGGCAGGCAGGCAGGCAGGCAGGCAGGCAGGCAGGCAGGCAGGCAGGCAGGCAGGCAGGCAGGCAGGCAGGCAGGCAGGCAGGCAGGCAGGCAGGCAGGCAGGCAGGCAGGCAGGCAGGCAGGCAGGCAGGCAGGCAGGCAGGCAGGCAGGCAGGCAGGCAGGCAGGCAGGCAGGCAGGCAGGCAGGCAGGCAGGCAGGCAGGCAGGCAGGCAGGCAGGCAGGCAGGCAGGCAGGCAGGCAGGCAGGCAGGCAGGCAGGCAGGCAGGCAGGCAGGCAGGCAGGCAGGCAGGCAGGCAGGCAGGCAGGCAGGCAGGCAGGCAGGCAGGCAGGCAGGCAGGCAGGCAGGCAGGCAGGCAGGCAGGCAGGCAGGCAGGCAGGCAGGCAGGCAGGCAGGCAGGCAGGCAGGCAGGCAGGCAGGCAGGCAGGCAGGCAGGCAGGCAGGCAGGCAGGCAGGCAGGCAGGCAGGCAGGCAGGCAGGCAGGCAGGCAGGCAGGCAGGCAGGCAGGCAGGCAGGCAGGCAGGCAGGCAGGCAGGCAGGCAGGCAGGCAGGCAGGCAGGCAGGCAGGCAGGCAGGCAGGCAGGCAGGCAGGCAGGCAGGCAGGCAGGCAGGCAGGCAGGCAGGCAGGCAGGCAGGCAGGCAGGCAGGCAGGCAGGCAGGCAGGCAGGCAGGCAGGCAGGCAGGCAGGCAGGCAGGCAGGCAGGCAGGCAGGCAGGCAGGCAGGCAGGCAGGCAGGCAGGCAGGCAGGCAGGCAGGCAGGCAGGCAGGCAGGCAGGCAGGCAGGCAGGCAGGCAGGCAGGCAGGCAGGCAGGCAGGCAGGCAGGCAGGCAGGCAGGCAGGCAGGCAGGCAGGCAGGCAGGCAGGCAGGCAGGCAGGCAGGCAGGCAGGCAGGCAGGCAGGCAGGCAGGCAGGCAGGCAGGCAGGCAGGCAGGCAGGCAGGCAGGCAGGCAGGCAGGCAGGCAGGCAGGCAGGCAGGCAGGCAGGCAGGCAGGCAGGCAGGCAGGCAGGCAGGCAGGCAGGCAGGCAGGCAGGCAGGCAGGCAGGCAGGCAGGCAGGCAGGCAGGCAGGCAGGCAGGCAGGCAGGCAGGCAGGCAGGCAGGCAGGCAGGCAGGCAGGCAGGCAGGCAGGCAGGCAGGCAGGCAGGCAGGCAGGCAGGCAGGCAGGCAGGCAGGCAGGCAGGCAGGCAGGCAGGCAGGCAGGCAGGCAGGCAGGCAGGCAGGCAGGCAGGCAGGCAGGCAGGCAGGCAGGCAGGCAGGCAGGCAGGCAGGCAGGCAGGCAGGCAGGCAGGCAGGCAGGCAGGCAGGCAGGCAGGCAGGCAGGCAGGCAGGCAGGCAGGCAGGCAGGCAGGCAGGCAGGCAGGCAGGCAGGCAGGCAGGCAGGCAGGCAGGCAGGCAGGCAGGCAGGCAGGCAGGCAGGCAGGCAGGCAGGCAGGCAGGCAGGCAGGCAGGCAGGCAGGCAGGCAGGCAGGCAGGCAGGCAGGCAGGCAGGCAGGCAGGCAGGCAGGCAGGCAGGCAGGCAGGCAGGCAGGCAGGCAGGCAGGCAGGCAGGCAGGCAGGCAGGCAGGCAGGCAGGCAGGCAGGCAGGCAGGCAGGCAGGCAGGCAGGCAGGCAGGCAGGCAGGCAGGCAGGCAGGCAGGCAGGCAGGCAGGCAGGCAGGCAGGCAGGCAGGCAGGCAGGCAGGCAGGCAGGCAGGCAGGCAGGCAGGCAGGCAGGCAGGCAGGCAGGCAGGCAGGCAGGCAGGCAGGCAGGCAGGCAGGCAGGCAGGCAGGCAGGCAGGCAGGCAGGCAGGCAGGCAGGCAGGCAGGCAGGCAGGCAGGCAGGCAGGCAGGCAGGCAGGCAGGCAGGCAGGCAGGCAGGCAGGCAGGCAGGCAGGCAGGCAGGCAGGCAGGCAGGCAGGCAGGCAGGCAGGCAGGCAGGCAGGCAGGCAGGCAGGCAGGCAGGCAGGCAGGCAGGCAGGCAGGCAGGCAGGCAGGCAGGCAGGCAGGCAGGCAGGCAGGCAGGCAGGCAGGCAGGCAGGCAGGCAGGCAGGCAGGCAGGCAGGCAGGCAGGCAGGCAGGCAGGCAGGCAGGCAGGCAGGCAGGCAGGCAGGCAGGCAGGCAGGCAGGCAGGCAGGCAGGCAGGCAGGCAGGCAGGCAGGCAGGCAGGCAGGCAGGCAGGCAGGCAGGCAGGCAGGCAGGCAGGCAGGCAGGCAGGCAGGCAGGCAGGCAGGCAGGCAGGCAGGCAGGCAGGCAGGCAGGCAGGCAGGCAGGCAGGCAGGCAGGCAGGCAGGCAGGCAGGCAGGCAGGCAGGCAGGCAGGCAGGCAGGCAGGCAGGCAGGCAGGCAGGCAGGCAGGCAGGCAGGCAGGCAGGCAGGCAGGCAGGCAGGCAGGCAGGCAGGCAGGCAGGCAGGCAGGCAGGCAGGCAGGCAGGCAGGCAGGCAGGCAGGCAGGCAGGCAGGCAGGCAGGCAGGCAGGCAGGCAGGCAGGCAGGCAGGCAGGCAGGCAGGCAGGCAGGCAGGCAGGCAGGCAGGCAGGCAGGCAGGCAGGCAGGCAGGCAGGCAGGCAGGCAGGCAGGCAGGCAGGCAGGCAGGCAGGCAGGCAGGCAGGCAGGCAGGCAGGCAGGCAGGCAGGCAGGCAGGCAGGCAGGCAGGCAGGCAGGCAGGCAGGCAGGCAGGCAGGCAGGCAGGCAGGCAGGCAGGCAGGCAGGCAGGCAGGCAGGCAGGCAGGCAGGCAGGCAGGCAGGCAGGCAGGCAGGCAGGCAGGCAGGCAGGCAGGCAGGCAGGCAGGCAGGCAGGCAGGCAGGCAGGCAGGCAGGCAGGCAGGCAGGCAGGCAGGCAGGCAGGCAGGCAGGCAGGCAGGCAGGCAGGCAGGCAGGCAGGCAGGCAGGCAGGCAGGCAGGCAGGCAGGCAGGCAGGCAGGCAGGCAGGCAGGCAGGCAGGCAGGCAGGCAGGCAGGCAGGCAGGCAGGCAGGCAGGCAGGCAGGCAGGCAGGCAGGCAGGCAGGCAGGCAGGCAGGCAGGCAGGCAGGCAGGCAGGCAGGCAGGCAGGCAGGCAGGCAGGCAGGCAGGCAGGCAGGCAGGCAGGCAGGCAGGCAGGCAGGCAGGCAGGCAGGCAGGCAGGCAGGCAGGCAGGCAGGCAGGCAGGCAGGCAGGCAGGCAGGCAGGCAGGCAGGCAGGCAGGCAGGCAGGCAGGCAGGCAGGCAGGCAGGCAGGCAGGCAGGCAGGCAGGCAGGCAGGCAGGCAGGCAGGCAGGCAGGCAGGCAGGCAGGCAGGCAGGCAGGCAGGCAGGCAGGCAGGCAGGCAGGCAGGCAGGCAGGCAGGCAGGCAGGCAGGCAGGCAGGCAGGCAGGCAGGCAGGCAGGCAGGCAGGCAGGCAGGCAGGCAGGCAGGCAGGCAGGCAGGCAGGCAGGCAGGCAGGCAGGCAGGCAGGCAGGCAGGCAGGCAGGCAGGCAGGCAGGCAGGCAGGCAGGCAGGCAGGCAGGCAGGCAGGCAGGCAGGCAGGCAGGCAGGCAGGCAGGCAGGCAGGCAGGCAGGCAGGCAGGCAGGCAGGCAGGCAGGCAGGCAGGCAGGCAGGCAGGCAGGCAGGCAGGCAGGCAGGCAGGCAGGCAGGCAGGCCCCAGGCAGGCAGGCAGGCAGGCAGGCAGGCAGGCAGGCAGGCAGGCAGGCAGGCAGGCAGGCAGGCAGGCAGGCAGGCAGGCAGGCAGGCAGGCAGGCAGGCAGGCAGGCAGGCAGGCAGGCAGGCAGGCAGGCAGGCAGGCAGGCAGGCAGGCAGGCAGGCAGGCAGGCAGGCAGGCAGGCAGGCAGGCAGGCAGGCAGGCAGGCAGGCAGGCAGGCAGGCAGGCAGGCAGGCAGGCAGGCAGGCAGGCAGGCAGGCAGGCAGGCAGGCAGGCAGGCAGGCAGGCAGGCAGGCAGGCAGGCAGGCAGGCAGGCAGGCAGGCAGGCAGGCAGGCAGGCAGGCAGGCAGGCAGGCAGGCAGGCAGGCAGGCAGGCAGGCAGGCAGGCAGGCAGGCAGGGCAGGCAGGCAGGCAGGCAGGCAGGCAGGCAGGCAGGCAGGCAGGCAGGCAGGCAGGCAGGCAGGGCAGGCAGGCAGGCAGGCAGGCAGGCAGGCAGGCAGGCAGGCAGGCAGGCAAGGCAGGCAGGCAGGCAGGCAGGCAGGCAGGCAGGCAGGCAGGCAGGCAGGCAGGCAGGCAGGCAGGCAGGCAGGCAGGCAGGCAGGCAGGGCAGGCAGGCAGGCAGCAGCAGGCAGGCAGGCAGGCAGGCAGGCAGGCAGGCAGGCAGGCAGGCAGGCAGGCAGGCAGGCAGGCAGGCAGGCAGGCAGGCAGGCAGGCAGGCAGGCAGGCAGGCAGGCAGGCAGGCAGGCAGGCAGGCAGGCAGGCAGGCAGGCCAGGCAGGCAGGCAGGCAGGCAGGCAGGCAGGCAGGCAGGCAGGCAGGCAGGCAGGCAGGCAGGCAGGCAGGCAGGCAGGCAGGCAGGCAGGCAGGCAGGCAGGCAGGCAGCAGGCAGGCAGGCAGGCAGGCAGGCAGGCAGGCAGGCAGGCAGGCAGGCCAGGCAGGCAGGCAGGCAGGCAGGCCAGGCAGGCAGGCAGGCAGGCAGGCAGGCAGCAGGCAGGCAGGCAGGCAGGCAGGCAGGCAGGCAGGCAGGCAGGCAGGCAGGCAGGCAGGCAGGCAGGCAGGCAGGCAGGCAGGCAGGCAGGCAGGCAGGCAGGCAAGGCAGGCAGGCAGGCAGGCAGGCAGGCAGGCAGGCAGGCAGGCAGGGCAGGCAGGCAGGCAGGCAGGCAGGCAGGCAGGCAGGCAGGCAGGCAGGCAGGCAGGCAGGCAGGCAGGCAGGCAGGCAGGCAGGGCAGGCAGGCAGGCAGGCAGGCAGGCAGGCAGGCAGGCAGGCAGGCAGGCAGGCAGGCAGGCAGGCAGGCAGGCAGGCAGGCAGGCAGGCAGGCAGGCAGGCAGGCAGGCAGGCAGGCAGGCAGGCAGGCAGGCAGGCAGGCAGGCAGGCAGGCAGGCAGGCAGGCAGGCAGGCAGGCAGGCAGGCAGGCAGGCAGGCAGGCAGGCAGGCAGGCAGGCAGGCACGGCAGGCAGGCAGGCAGGCAGGCAGGCAGGCAGGCAGGCAGGCAGGCAGGCAGGCAGGCAGGCAGGCAGGCAGGCAGGCAGGCAGGCAGGCAGGCAGGCAGGCAGGCAGGCAGGCAGGCAGGCAGGCAGCAGGCAGGCAGGGCAGGCAGGCAGGCAGGCAGGCAGGCAGGCAGGCAGGCAGGCAGGCAGGCAGGCAGGGCAGGCAGGCAGGCAGGCAGGCAGGCAGGCAGGCAGGCAGGCAGGCAGGCAGGCAGGCAGGCAGGCAGGCAGGCAGGCAGGCAGGCAGGCAGGCAGGCAGGCAGGCAGGCAGGCAGGCAGGCAGGCAGGCAGGCAGGCAGGCTGGCAGGCAGGCAGGCAGGCAGGCAGGCAGGCAGCAGGCAGGCAGGCAGGCGGCAGGCAGGCAGGCAGGCAGCAGGCAGGCAGGCAGGCAGGCAGGCAGGCAGGCAGAGGCAGGCAGGCAGGCAGGCAGGCAGGCAGGCAGGCAGGCAGGCCAGGCAGGCCAGGCAGGCAGGCAGGCAGCAGGCAGGCAGGCAGGCAGGCAGGCAGGCAGCAGGCAGGCAGGCAGGCAGGCAGCAGGCAGGCAGGCAGGCAGGCAGGCAGGCAGGCAGCGGCAGGCAGGCAGGCAGGCAGGCAGGCAGGCAGGCAGGCAGGCAGGCAGGCAGGCAGGCAGGCAGGCAGGCAGGCAGGCAGCAGCAGGCAGGCAGCAGGCAGGCAGGCAGGCAGGCAGGCAGGCACAGGAGGCAGGCAGGCAGGCAGGCAGGCAGGCAGGCAGGCAGGCAGGCAGGCAGGCAGGCAGGCAGGCAGGCAGGCAGGCAGGCAGGCAGGCAGGCAGGCAGGCAGGCAGGCAGGCAGGCAGCAGGCAGGCAGGCAGGCAGGCAGGCAGGCAGGCAGGCAGGCAGGCAGGCAGGCAGGCAGGCAGGCAGGCAGGCAGGCAGGCAGGGCAGGCAGGCAGCAGGCAGGCAGGCAGGCAGGCAGGCAGGCAGGCAGGCAGGCAGGCAGGCAGGCAGGCAGGCAGGCAGGCAGGCAGGCAGGCAGGCAGGCAGGCAGGCAGGCAGCAGGCAGGCAGGCAGGCAGGCAGGCAGGCAGGCAGGCAGGCAGGCAGGCAGGCAGGCAGGCAGGCAGGCAGGAAGGCAGGCAGGCAGGCAGGCAGGCAGGCAGGCAGGCAGGCAGGCAGGCAGGCAGGCAGGCAGGCAGGCAGGCAGGCAGGCAGGCAGGCAGGCAGGCAGGCAGGCAGGCAGGCAGGCAGGCAGGCAGGGCAGGCAGGCAGGCAGGCAGGCAGGCAGGCAGGCAGGCAGGCAGGCAGGCAGCAGGCAGGCAGGCAGGCAGGCAGGCAGGCAGGCAGGCAGGCAGGCAGGCAGGCAGGCAGGCAGGCAGGCAGGCAGGCAGGCAGGCAGGCAGGCAGGCAGGCAGGCAGGCAGGCAGGGCAGGCAGGCAGGCAGGCAGGCAGGCAGGCAGGCAGGCAGGCAGGCAGGCAGGCAGGCAGGCAGGCAGGCAGGCAGGGCAGGCAGGCAGGCAGGCAGGCAGGGCAGGCAGGGCAGGCAGGCAGGCAGGCAGGCAGGCAGGCAGGCAGGCAGGCAGGCAGGCAGGCAGGCAGGCAGGCAGGCAGGCAGGCAGGCAGGCAGGCAGGCAGGCAGGCAGGCAGGCAGGCAGGCAGGCAGGCAGCAGGCAGGCAGGCAGGCAGGCAGGCAGGCAGGCAGGCAGGCAGGCAGGCAGGCAGAGCAGGCAGGCAGGCAGGCAGGCAGGCAGGCAGGCAGGCAGGCAGGCAGGAGGCAGGCAGGCAGGCAGGCAGGCAGGCAGGCAGGCAGGCAGGCAGGCAGGCAGGCAGGCAGGCAGGCAGGCAGGCAGGCAGGCAGGCAGGCAGGCAGGCAGGCAGGCAGGCAGGCAGGGCAGGCAGCAGGCAGGCAGGCAGGCAGGCAGGCAGGCAGGCAGGGCAGGCAGGCAGGCAGGCAAG